>JAFVLL020036939.1:0-62806 GCA_021397915.2 Tor tambroides | reverse complement strand
TGTGTCATCATCGAATGCAAGATTCAGAATACAGAAGTAATGGATATAACTGATATGACACATTCCCTGCTTTTAATATCTGAAGAATTAATGCACCAGGACACAGCTGATCACTTAGAAACGCCTGTGAGGCAACTGTTCCAATACTTATGCTCACATCAGATAGGGGGATGAAACACTAAAAGTGCTGAACTTCTTATCTGGTAAAACATCTATGTGTTGAATCACCCAATAATAAAACATGACATTCTGTAGTTTTGTCTCATATTCATCTTTTAATCATATTTGTAAATGTCTAGACTCCACAGCCAACAGAGCAATTTTGTCTTTACTGTTCCAATACTTTTGGAGGGCACTGTATGTAGAATGTTATTAATAACACGTTTGAAAATGCACATTTTGCTCTCTTTCTCTTTCTCTTTTTTGTACTTAGACCTGAAATGTCCATCCAAGAGTAAGTTATTTGGCATTATCTCACTTATATCCATGATGTATCTGTTTGTGTACTCTTTGTAAAAAAAAGAGTCAGTTTTTAAGCTGACAAAAAAGACGACGTTAACTTTGTTGAAGCAATAGCTGATTATTTTTCGCACCCACATATAAAAACTGTGATTTTAAAATGTTGGGTAATGAAATTTGGTCTGGATGTTTCTGGTAGCTCTTACTATAATTTTAATTATCACAAAGAAACTGATTTCTTTAGCTCTTTAGGCACACACATTATTATACATTAATCTCTGAGTGTACAGAAATTATTGCATTAATCTGTTGAAACCTTTTGTAATATATCATGTTTTGTAATCACACAGGTGCATCTTTAACAACGATCAGCCCAACTACTGAATTCAGTAAGCTGAGTTTCTTATTTCATACCTCAAACACAGATATTTTAACTGCCATTCACAAGTGTTTAAATAAAAACAGATCATTAGTTCATGTACATTCAAATATAAAATGATTTACATCAAAGTTTCATGTCAGATCTAACTATTTGAAAGTACATGAACGAAACATCCACTACTAAACAAACCTAATTATTAAATAGTGACAACAAACAAAGTATCTGGCTTTGACAAGCATGCCTGGGTTTTTTACTTGTTGAAGCAGATGTGAACCTGAAGATAATGTAAGGGAAAAGAAAATCGTCATATTCAAAGTTTTGTTGATATATCCACTTTCTGAGTACATGTGTGGTATTACAGCTGTATTGGTCTTTTGAAGCTAAGTGTATAATCTGTTTTCTAATTAAAAAGGCACAGCATTTTTAACAACGGTCAGTTTAATCACCACAGCTCATGAAAGTAAGCAAACTCAATATTGTATTTAATATTCACATCAACACAGATTACAGCACAGATACTTTATCTGCCACATTAATCAGAGGTTTTTGACATCAAACCACGTTTTCTAACCACATAGGCACAGCATCTTTAACAACATTGGTCAGCCCAAACATCACTGCTCCTGAAAGTAAGGATCCCATTAATCTTCTCGAATTAAGAACATAGAGTATTTGCATATAATACAGTAAGCATTTAATCCTAGTTTTGTTTTTTAAATAAATATAATACAGTTTTGAAAAGATTTAAAGGAACCAACAGAAATTTAACTGGAAAAATCCTTGATTTTGATTATATGGGGAGATCATTCTTATATGGCCTTATTTATTTATTTATTTATTTAATATGAGTATGCAATATTTTGTAGATTTGACAGCAGTTTCATCGGCACGTACAGAAACCATCAGTAAGTTTGTCTCATGAGAGCAGCTTCATCTGTAATGAGTAGCATAATTCCTTCAGCATACACTCAGTACTCTGACATATTGTGCATTCAGAAAGATTCAACACCGGTGTGTCTTTATTTCAGTTATCATCCCATCAGCTTGAACCTATCTGGCCAGTCTCTGCTGACCCTTTTTTATTTTATTAGGCCTTACACCTACAGAAATGCTGCTATCTGCCTGTTTTTGTTGTTGCTATTTGCACAGTTCACATCTGTTTTTGAAACACTAATACAAACAATCATTGTTCATTGCATAAAGTCAACATTTATTTTTCATTCTGAATACAATTCTTGTATACAGTTCATGTATACAAACTCATACGCACTGACTTGCTGATGATTGGCCAATTAGATATAGCAGGTGCTTGGGTGCACCTAATAAAGTCACCACAGCTTGTGCATTGTCACTAGTTACTAATTTCACTAAAATAGCCATTTATTACTAATAATTACTAATAATCTTTAACATCACAAGCCCAGTTTTATATTTTATCCACTATATCTTCTTTAAAGTTGACAGTGGCTTCTATATCTCATGTTTTTGCATTGTTTTCCCTTTTGTTACAGTTCAAGCATTAAAAGATGACAATCAGAATCTGTGGGGTAAGTGTGAGATCTGAGGGTCTTTTTGACCAATTATTATTGCTTTCCAGTGTTCTCTCTAACTACAAATCTCTATGAAAACTGACATTTTATTTATTTATTTTTTTCCTCAAGCTGCCATTAAAACATGTTCTGGACTCCTGGTTGTGTCATTCCTGCTAAATGTTGTTTTACTGTTCACGGTGTTTCACGTGCACAGGAATTCCCAGGTAAAATTGTCTAAGCATTAATTTGGTTTGTCAGTTTGTATAAAATTAAAGCAGGTTATTTTGTATTTGGGTAAGGGAGGGTGTGGTTTAACTTCAAAACAATGCTTCTGTCTAAAATACGAGTCAAGAAGAGAAATATGCATAGACCAAGCTCTGTTTAAAAGTGAAAACAGTCCAAAACAGCTCTAATCCAATATGTCAGTGAATTTTAATGTAAGAGGATAACACAGGATGGACTCTTTCACTAGAGGAAGTGTTATTATAGTGTTATTATGGATTTATGGATTTTTATTTATTATGGTTTATTCCTTTTAGAATTTAAATTAACTGCAAATCCTTAATTGGCTCACGTGACAATTTTTTTTATAGCAGTGGTCTCTGTTGTATAACACACCTGATTCAGATCATCAGCTCGTTAGAAGAGAGCTCCATGCATGAAATGTGTTCCGATTGACATGGGCCCTACACAGTGTTCATTGCGCCTACTCCCTGAGCAGAGAAATCATTTGAAGTTTACTTTACTTCGGAACATTCATTCACGGATTTGCGCTACGCCACTGCCTGCGGCGTCTTCACACACAGACAAAACTTACTAGAGAAGTGTGAAGTGTGACATAATATACCTCTGTAAATAAATACAATTTAAATTCACGTCTCGCACACTTTAATGCCCTTTAAATGGCACATACACACTCACTTAGAACTGGAATCATGGTGGAATACACTTAGTGACCACTTTATCTGGTAATGATGGAAAAAAAAATCTTTTTTTTTTCCTTACAGAAAAACACATCCAGAGAGCAAAAGCCCTTAAACTTATCGGAGGTAGAAGATCGGGCATGATTTAGGTAACACCAATTTTTTGTAGATTTTGAAAGAGGCTTCAAATGAGCATGATATATGAAGCTTTTACTAAAGCATCTACAGCTGTCTTGGACATTAAAGTCATGTATGCATGAGGAGAATGTTAGCGTAATCACATTATTCTTCTTTTCCACTTTTTTCCTTGCAGTAAATGAATCACTTTAGCACTTCGGTAAGCTGAACTTTTTGTCACTCATCTAATTTTTAATCATAGACTTTCTGTAAATATTCTGTATATATCTAATTTTTTTTTCTTGTTCAAGTCAGTCGCCTGTTGAAGGATTTCTCCAGCTACATAATCATCCTCCAGTCATCTGTTACTGCTGCCACACTCTCTATGCATGGCACAGTGCAGTCTTTGAATCTGTAACTGGCAACCATCCTAATAGATGCAGCGTGTTATATTAATAGACTCAGACATGTCCACACAGCTTGTGTATTTTTCAGTTTCTAATTGTGATTGTTGTGAATGTGCCTCTGTAACTGTTGTCCTTCATCTATCAAGTAGCCTAGCCTACCTCTGTTCATGGTTTTCTGACCCATAATGATATGGAATAAAATGGTCTGTCTGTCCAGCCCACAGGTTTTAAGAAATACTTATTATGGTAAATATACCATAATTTGCAATAGAAGAAACCCCCTCTTTTTAACACTTTATTTTATTCATTTTGGTATTTATTATCATTTGTTTTTATTCGATCTACTTACCCATCCCTGGTTCTCTTTGTTCTGTCTATTATTTATTGTTTTTTCCACAAAAATATCACAACCAGTCCAGAAATTATTAGGGCGAAAAATCTGTCCACTTTTGTGTTCAGTGAACAAGAGGAACAAAAAGTCTTTACAGCTAAGATACCGCTACAAAAAAAGTAATATATTCTGTTGTTTTCAAGAGTTTGTATTTTATTATATTGTTTATTTTATTATATATTTTTTACAATATCTTACTATGTTTATATTTTGCAATGTTTGCGTGTAAGAGAGGACATGTAGCATTTATTTCTGGGTATCTCAGAATGTAAATTTTTATGTTATTGGTCTTTTTGCTTTTGTGTAAAACTGGCAATTGTGTGCTGCAAAACGCACCCAATAAAACTGGAAATATAATCATGTGTATATTAGACCTCATTAAATGGCACTAAAAAGTTCTCATTAAAAAAAACTGATGGACATTTCCGTTATAGTCTTTTTCTTCATTTCCAAGAAGTGGTATGTGTTCCCTACTGTATTAAATCCATATTCTCATGTAAAATCGCTAGTGTTGAAAAGTCTTCTGTTTCTTTTGTATAACTTTTTATGTAATGAAATCAGCACATCCATCACGGCACACAGTTGCCTACGTCATTTTCTTTCTCCTTCTAAGCAAGGTACTTTTATTTTGACACCTACAAGAAAGGCTGTTCAAACGTCATGCCAAACAGCACATGCTGATATGATTATTGCATATATTTTATTGTATGTCTAAGTCTCTCAGTGAGTATACTATTCTGTAAACATGCTGTTTGGCTTCATATCCGCTTGTTCTGCAGTCGTAAGCGCGTGTGTAGCGCGAGCGTTATTCTTCATACGTTAGCAGTTAACGTTAGCAATGCGGTTGTGTCTGTGCACTACGTGAAACTTTGGATAGATAGCTGTTCAGATGACATTCTTGAAATTTGGGTGTTATTATAAAATGTGCTGTTTTGTCCTGTACTTCCACGTGTGTAGTCATGGAAACAGACCCGTCTCTTCTCGGCGTTGAGCTAACGTTAGAGCAAAAACAGCAAGAAGAGCTGTATCAACAACTTTTGCTTCAGGTAACCGCTTTCACAACTCGGCTAACAAATATATAAGAAATTATATGTGTTCTGTATTTTCGAAGCAGTGTAATAATAGACATTACACTTTAAAAAGTCGAGTGTCACAGTAAGCGTTTCATTTCATGTGCAACAAAAATGCACATTTAAAGGGAAAATGAAAATGCTGTCATCATTTACTCATCCTTATTTTGTTACACACTTGTATTACTGACTGTCTTCTGCAAAACACAAAAGGAAGTTAGGGGTTAGGGACTGACAGACTCAGTCACCATTCACGTTTTTTTTGTATGGAAATGAAAGTTCATGGTGCCCGAGTTTGTCAGTCACTGCCTTATAACCATTTTCAAAAAAAAAAAAAAATACCATTCATTAAAATTAACAGTTGTCCATATGACTTATACAGTATATACATACTCTTCTGATTATAAAAACGACTTTTAAAATTTGAACAGATCTGAAAGGATTTTAAAACACTAGGCATCATCACTTACTGACTTGTAAACAAAATTGGCCATCACACACTAAACGACCGAGAACCACACACTACCGGACTCTGTCAGTCTGATCACAAGACTCTCACAGAAGACATGTCTGATATCCTCAGACTGGATGAAATCAAAGTCTGAGGCTAAAAAAACAAAACAAAACAGAGTCTGTGACCATCATACACTACGCAATTTTTTTATGAAATCAGTCAACTCAAATCTGCAGACTGACTCGGACTTTCGCAACTAGCTTTAACTTTTCCGAACTGTAAATATGGGCAAAAGGCATGTAGTGTGATCCAGCTTTAAGCCCACTTTTCCATCCTAAGCACAGAATATTCTACTTTTGCATTATAATACAGACAATATATCTATATAATTTTGTTTGTACGTAGTACATCTACTTTGTCTATATAAGTGCTTTATCTTCATGTGTTATCAAGTATTTTTAATTTTTCTAGTTACCTCCCTTCTGTTCGAATTCCTTTATTATTTATTATTTTCTTTCTTTTCCCACCCTGTATGTGTCATGAGTCCCTTTGGATAAAGGCATCTACCAAATGCACAAATGCAAATGTATATCTCTGAAGCTGTAAATAAAATTTCATGGCACTAAACCCAACTGGAGGAATAGTTTAAGGCAAAAGCATTGTTTGTTTGATCCAACCTTACAGACCATGGGAGAAGTGCAAAGCGAAAATCCCCCTTCCAAAGTCATACGTCCACAGCCAGGTTAGTCTGATATTTTGCAAACATTTTCTCAGAACCGGTGAGGGCCATTATATTTTGAGACATTGGTGATGTTTGTGTTTATTATGCAGAGGTGGACAGTAGTGAAGTATTTTTACTTTACTCAAGTAAATTTAAAAACTATCTGTACTTTATCAGAGTATTTTTCTTTGGAAAACTTGTACTTCACTACATTCCAAAGCATAATGTTGTACTTTTTACTGCACTACATTTCATAAAGAAAAGTAATTTTTTTTTTTTTTACGTTTAATACTTAAGAACATTAAAAATGTAGTACTTTCTTGTACAGAAGTAAATCTTTGAATTACTTTTACTTCAGTAAAAGTAAGAAAGTACTACATTTCTAATGTAATTAAGTATTAAATGATATTTAATATGAAACTTAGTGCAGTAAAAAGTACAATATTATGCTTTGGAATGTTGTGAAGTAAAGTTTTCTAAAGAAAAACACTCTAATAAAGTACAGACACTTGAAAAGTATTTTTAAAGCAGAGTAAAAATACTTCACTACTGTCCGCCTCTGTTATTATGTAATTAAACCTGTCTGAATTTATCCACTCTGTGCCAGGCATGTGCGTGAAGACCTCCTCAATGTCAGACAAAAAGAAGGTCTTTCTGAATATCTGTCAGTCACAGGGGGTACCGCCCCCTCCTCATCTGTCCCAGCAAGCACTTGTGGAACTACTGGAGTCAGACGACCCGACCAGTTACAGAGTGCCCATGAGTCTCGGCGAGCCACATACAGAAGTGGACAACAGTGAGAACCATTCACGCTTTCAAATTTACTCCATTCTCCTTTTATTATTATTTCCATAATCCAAGCTGAAATATATGGAGGACAAGAAATGACTTAAGTATAAATAAATGAATAAATACATAAATGCAGAAATAAATAAATGTAGAAATACATGAATGAATAAATATAGAAATACATAAATAAATTAATAAATAAATAAATTATTAATTAAATGCTGAAATAAATAAATGTAGAAATACATAAATAAATGAAAAAAATTAAATGCTGAAATAAATAAGTGCAGATATGCATAAATTATTTTGTCAAAAGTGTAATTTTTAATTGTACTATTTTTGTACCATTTGTATTAAACTACATTTATTTATGTATTTCTACATTTATTTATGCATTTCTACATTTCTACATTTATTTATTTCTGTATTTCTGTGTCCGTATGTTAATAAGGTAGGCGGTCCTAACCTCTCTCAAAGCAGGATTGGTTAAACAGGATCGTTATCCTTACGGCTGTGCTATGATTTGCATTTAATAGCAAGTGATGTAGATCATGCACCAAGCGACTACCTTCTGTTTCGTTTGGAACGTGTAGTCGATGAATTAGTTATCAGCTCAATGCTGATATATAGACCTTGATCCAGCTGTGTTCGCCGGTCTGCAATACGCAGCAGACCAGCTTCACATGCGCTCGAAACACTGCGGTCAGCCGCGTCTTGAAAATACACGGAGCCAGCCGCTCTTTTTTTTTTCTTGTCTCGCGTCTAATCGCGCACTTACGGTATGGGTGCTGGGCAGTGCTGGGAGCGGTCAAAATGGATGTGAAGACGCTGTCATAACGGCGTCATAACACCAACCCTACACCTAAACCTACCCCTTACAGGAAACTTTCTGCTATTTCAGATTTTGATGCCATGATTTTCGTACTGAAGTTGCGCATGCGCTGTGAGGGGGAAACAGGGGAACTGAATTCACCGGAACACCGGACTTGCGTCCTCCCGTCCCCAGGAGTTCACTCTCCAGAGACGAACTTGCGAAGTCGGAACTACCAAGGACGCAAGTCCGAACTTTGCATACTTGGTATTGAGAAAAGCTCGTGTATTTTCAAGACGCGGCTGGCTGGCTTGTCCGCAGTTAATAAAGTTAGGCTAACTAGGCTAATTGCTATCTCCTGTTCGTTCCTAACAGAAACGGTCTTCTGACTGGTTTGCCTAATTGACCAATCCTGCATTGAGAGAGGTTAGGACCGCCTACCTTATTAACATACGGACACAGAAATACATAAATAAATAAATGTAGAAATGCATAAATAAATGTAGAAATACATAAATAAATGTAGAAATACATAAATAAATGCAGAAATAAATGTAGCATAACACAAATGGTACAAAAATAGTACAATTAAAAATGACACTTTTGACAAAATAATTTATTCATTCATTTATGCATATCTGCATTTATTTATTTATTTCAGCATTTAATTAATTATTTATGTATTTCTACATTTATTTATTTATTTCAGTATTTATTTATTTATTCATTTATTTATGTATTTCTATATGTATTTCTTCATTTATTTATTTATTCATGTATTTATTTATGTATTTCTACATTTATTTATTTATTTATTTCTGCATTTATGTATTTATTTATTTATATATACTTAAGTCATTTCTTGTCCTCCATAGAAATATATTGTTTCAATGCAAGTCTAATCTGGTTGACACAAACCATATAAATGACTATAATGATAAGGACACAAACCATATAATGATTTTCATATATGATAAGTAAGTAGATTCAAATATTCTTGAAGTGCATTTAAGATATTCTTATGTTTGCCAGGCTCACAAGGCTGTACTGTGTATGATGTTGTGATCAATGATGAGTTCTTCCAGAAATGTCAGGTATGTGACTTGTATGTGAATGTACAGTGCTTAAGTACCTCGGAAATATGCGACTGCATTCATGGCTATCACTGTGTATGTTTGTACCCAACAGAAAGATACCCTGTTCCAGCAGTTTCTTATTGCAGTTTCTCTGGAGGGACTGGAAAACAAATACAACCTTGAGATGAGCAGAGGTCAGACTAAATACAACACAGATGATATTTATTACTCTGATCAGATATTAACTTTTCCATTAAAGGGCAGTATTTGCTGCCTGGAATTAATTTCCTGAGGCATTTTATTTTATTTTATTATTATTTATTTATTTATTTATTTTGTTCACATTTTCATTTTGAATAATGAACCTATTTGACGAGCATATGCATTTATTTATTTAGCCTATGAAGACAACAGATGAACAGAGACTGCGTCACTTTTCATGTTCAACACCACACCCTGCATAAACAACAAAATATGTCAGGGCTGGGTAAAAATCCGTAAATGACGGAAAATTTTTGGTTAACGCGACCTCTGGCTCTCAGGTAACTTTGACCAAGGTATCAGACCTTAATTAGCCTGTTAGGCTCATGGCCTGTTTGAGGCCAGGTGATGCAAATTTCAAAGCTTTATAAATACCTAGACTCCTCTAACCTTGTCCCAACAATCAGCAGCCATGGGTTCCTCTAAGCAGTTTCCTACCACTCTGAAAATGAAAATGTTTGACACCCACAAAGCAGAAGAAGGCTATAAGAAGATAGCAAAGCGTTTTCAGATACTGATTTCCTCAGTTCAGAATGTAATTGAGAAATGGCAGTTAACAGGAACAGTGGAGGTCAAGATAAGGTCTGGAAGACCAAGAAAAATATCAGAGAAAACTGCTCATAGGATTGCTAGAAAAGCAAGTCAGAACCCCTGTTTGACTGCAAAAGACCTCCAGGAAGATTTGGCAGACTCTGGAGTTGTGGTACACTGTTCAGCTGTTCAGCGACATCTGCACAAATATGGCCTTCATGGAAGAGTCATCAGAAGAAAACCTCTCCGGCGTCCTCACCACAAAATTCAGCATCGGAATTTTGCAAAAGAACATTTACACAAGCCTCTGATGCATTTTGTAAAAAAGTCCTGTGGACTGATAAGGTTAAAACAGAACTCTTTGGCCGCAATGAGCGAAGGTATGTTTGGAGAACAGAGGGCACAGAATTTAATGAAAAGAACACCAGTTCAGCTGTTAAGCATGGGGGTGGATCCATCATGCTTTGGGGTTGTATTGCAGCCAGTGGCACGGGGAACATTTCACGGGTAGAAGGAAGAATGGATTCAATTAAATTCCAGCAAATTCTGGAAGCAAACATAACACCATCTGTAAAAAAGTTGAAGTTGAAAAGAGGATGGCTTCTACAAATAGATAATGATCCTAAACACACTTCAAAATCCAAGACGGACTACCTCAAGAGGCGCAAGCGGAAGGTTTTGCCATGGCCCTCACAGTCTCCTGACCTAAACATCATTGAAAATCTGTGGATAGTGTGGTGGCTTCCGCCTTTCCTATGAAGAATCACTCTTGTAGTCTTGGGTTTTGATGCCAGAAAAATAGACTTTATTATCAGTGATAATGAAGCCTGAGAGACCCTGCAGCGAATCTCTCGAATTTGGGTTTGCACCCTCTTATATACAGTTTTTCCCCCTAAGGCGTGTTCAATACATTTCCTATATCGTTATTGTTTTTGGCTATGTCTCCATCTGTTTCCTGGAGCAGACAATAGGCCCCACTATATGTTACGTAAAGGGAGAGACCCTTCCTCAAAACAGGATGTGCAGCTTTACCTTAAACCATACGTCTGCACATTCCATTCTTCTGCAGGCCTCTACACACACAGGCAAATACAATTTTATAATAGTAGAATAACTTGATACATAAATGGCTATATTCACATTGGTTACGCTTGATTAATTTATATTTTGATTAATAAAACTCTTCATTAGACCTCAAAAGAGCAGTGCCCAGAGAGGCCCAGGAATCTCACAGAACTGGAAGACTGTTGTAAGGAAGAATGGGCCAAAATCCCTCAAACAAGAAATGAAAGACTCTTGACTCTTGGCTGGCTACAAAAAGCATTTGCAAGCTGTGATACTTGCCAAAGGGGGTGCTACTAGGTACTAACTATGCAGGGTGCCCAAACATTTCTGTTATTTTGAAAATGTAAAAGATGAAAATAAGAAAAAATTATTGTGTTTTAAATATAAAGGGAATGTGTCATCTGTAACTTTATGCATTTTGGAGATCATTTCATCTTCCACTTGCTTAACTGTTCACATTAACAGAAATTTTGACCAGGGGTGGCCAAACTTTCGCATGCCACTGTACTTCAATCATCACAATACTAGAGACCGTTACCAATCACATTTTTTTCAACATCAACAAAAGCCATCTTTACACTGCAGAGTAGGAAGAGAAGCTGCATCTAACATGGCATTTATCTACACAGACTGTATAATACTGCTCATGTACATGTAATTGCACAAAAATTGCAATGAAAATAGCCTATAATTAAAAACAGACGCTCATTAGAGAGTGAAGCTGCAATATATCAAGTCATTATTGTTGCTTAATGCTCATGTTATTGCAATAACGAGTATTAATGTCGATTAACATATCTTTTTTTGTCCATTGATCCTATCATTTCCTATTTTTTCAGATTTTAAGATTTTGAAGAACAGGAAGTTCATGGGCTCTATAGCAGAACAAAACATTTGTACCAAGAGCAAGCCAATTATCCAGGAAATTGACTCAAAGTGAGTTCTTCTAAATGAGTCTCTTTGGGGTGATTGGGGGTGGTGCTCAATCAGGTTGTGAGAAGGCGGGGGAGATAAACTCTAATAATACTCACCCTAAACTAAACTATCTAATAATAATAACACCCTAAAGAACTTTACATTTAACAGTTAAAGTTTTGATGAAAACAAAAGATTTTGTAAAAAACACCACTTATGGGAAAGCAGAAATACAGCGGTTACCCCATACACAAAGCAGTGCTGCTCCTATAAATATTATTATATTAGGTGTTATATGGAGGTAGGACACAAAGAAATTAGCATTTAAACTTTTCTGAACACAATCAGTTCCCTTCAAATGCATGTTAAACTTACAGCACATGAAGTAATGAGGTTCACTGCTCTATCGATTTGAGTGAGAAAGCACAACTGGAATCTGAGTATCAATTCTGTGGAAAATGAGTATTTGAGAATCGATATGTATAGAAAAATCTTAATATGAAAATAAACTTAAAATTAGAAGTGTATGATATCATTGTATTTAGTATTAAATTAGCAAAAATTGTTCTGGAAACAGCTCTGTCAATAGATGGTAAACAATTTATGATTTCTGTTTCTTTGTGAATTTTGAGTAAATATTGTGGAAAATAAGTTTTGTTTTTTCTGTTTTCTAGAAAACAGTATCAGATCAGCTATTAAAAAATATAGTTTGATATTTATATTGTCTGTAGAAATGAGAATTCTTTCTTTTTTTCAAAAAGTATTTGTAAAATAATACAAAACCTCCATTAATTATAACAAAAAAATTCAAATAGTGGTATGATTGAATAGATAAGATGACTCTGAACCCAACACAGGTGTATTAGTTGAAATGGAATGGAACAGTTCTAAAAAGAAACAGGTATTCATTCCAGTATATTAATCAAAACATCATTACAGTCTTGCTGAGGAAATAACAGTTAGGCACATAACAAGAAATGACCTGTTACTCTTATTAGGGAAAATGTATTAAAAATACTCACCCAGAAACAAAATCAGAAAAGTGTGCCATTTCTTATTCATTTATTTACCTCCATTCTCATTTATATTCATTTTTTTAAATGCTTGCGTTCGCCCCTTTAAGACTTCTGAAAAGCAAAGTTTTAAGTTGTAGCTTTGTTACAGCGGAAGGCCCTCTGGCAATGTTCAAACAAGTTGGGTTATACAGCATTGTAACACAATGGACAGATGTTCGTACTTGCCTGAAGGAGGGGTGGGATTTCTATACTTTTCTTCGCTGATGACGTTCATTGATTTATTAGTTATTCATCATTGTCTATAGTAACAACATTTTGAATGGATAAGTCGTATATTTACAGTTCAGCCATTGAAAAATTCTATGGATTTACACAATTATAGATAATAATTCTCACATCACAAGCCCCTTGTGTGTTTGGTTGTTTAATATTTTGTCTAATGATTATGCTTTCAGCTACCAATAAGATTTTAATACTTACTGTTTAACACAATTTACTAAAGTGAAATCCTTCTCACAGAATGCTGCCAATTTTGTTCAAAAATCATTGCCACATTCTGTCTGGACCTGTTCCCAGTGACACTTTGCCTTTCTGTTTCTGTGTGTCATGTGATTAATGATTGAGTTTTCAGTGTGTGCGGTCCGTAAGCATCTGTGGCTCATTGCTCTTTTCTGCACTTGATCCCACTGACTGTTGACCTGCTGAGTAGCTATAACTGGAATTCCTCTGATCACTTTGTTCTCTGTGGACAGGGAATTTGACTCCTTGCCTTCATCAACCAAACGGTACGTTTATTTGTTTTTTGTTTTTTTTGGAACTTTACCCGTAACTTAATAATTTATGTCTTTATTGTGCTTCATTAACTCCAGTCCAGAGTTCAGTTTATTAGTGGAGCCCCCAAGTGGAAAAGCAGAACATCTGATCGCTGAGATCCTGCTACCTGGAGTGGTGAGTAATGGAGGCATGGTTTTGGATTACGTTCAACTACACGTTAACACAAAGTACGAGACTCTAGGTTTTGCTCTCTTCCTTACTAGATATCTGCTTGCTCTCTTGTTCTGGATTTGGGAGAAGACAGACTACTGCTGATTGCTCGACCTTCTCTTTTCCACTTGGATATTTTCTTCCCCCTGCTTATTGACCAAGAAAACAGCGTTGCCCAGTTCAACACAAACACACAGGTAAGTTCTTGTCAGTATGGAATATTATGCCCATTTCAGGTCTTTTTGTATTGTCTTTTTTAAACGCTACACAAGTACTGCTCTTTTATCCATTATATTTGTGCTGTTGTGGATTCGCAGTATGTCTCATACAGTCTTTTCCTGTTTTCTTTACAGACACTCACAGTGACCATGCCAGTAGTGTCTTCATAAAAACTATTGCAAGGCTGTTATTTCATAATAAACTTTTTCATTTTGTATACAGAAAGTGTTATGCGTATTGTTCAATAAGATTTAATCGGAAACTAATTATATAAATGCTATATGTGTATGTATATATATATATATATATATATATATATATATATAAACAATAATTCTTTTTAGAGATGTATAATACGTTTCTGATGATGTCTCCTTTGTTGCCCTCTATCTTCTGCCAGTGATTATTATAGAACTGTGTTCTTTAAACAGCAAAGAGAGACAATTTTGAGAATGACTGTTATGTTGAAGTGGCAAAACCCGAAATCTCAGGAAGGACATTCTGCGCTCTGATGAGTGCAAAGGCTCAATGTTTGGTGCAGACCCACAGGAAATATGATTTGCGTATTTGAGGGTTTTTTTTAAATCAAGAACTAGGAAAGCTTCAATTTCGGTTTGATAGAGCGCAATGTAATGTGAATACTAGCAAATAGTGCATGTTCTAGTAAAGTCGCATGGAAAAAAGGTTAGTATTCTTGAAGTACGACTTGAAAATCACAGTCTAGATAAACCATGTCCACTATGTATTTGTACAAATCTGTGAGCAACCTAAACAAACTCTGGAAGGTCTATGAACCAAATATTGATTCAAGAAGAAATGACTCATTCTAAATAAATACATAGATAAATGTTCTTCAGTAAACTTTGACTATAAAAAAAAGTTACATAGCCATAGTGATTCTTGTTCACAAGAAAATAAAGTGACCATTGTCTCAAAGCTATTGTACTGTAATCTGCTTGTAAAAGATTTCCTTTTACACCAAAATAACGGAATTGCAATCTATTATTAAAGTCTGTTGCAGGCACGCGCACACATAGACATCAAAGGGGGCTTGAGCACCTGCTGTTTTTCTCTCTCGAGAGAAAGTACCCTTTTTTTCTGGAGATTTTTTTTTTAATAAATGTATATGTGTGTGTGTGTGTGTGTGTGTCAGAGATGTTCACGAGTCTTTACCTTGGAGTCCAAGTCAAGTCTGAAGTCTTTAACCTGGAGTCTGAGTCAAGTCTGAAGTCTTTGTCACTGGAGTCTGAGTCAAGTCTCGAGTCTTTGGTCACGAGTCGAGTCTCAAGTCATTTAATGGCTCGCTAAAAAAATCCCATTCATAATCCTCATGTATTGAAATCTTCCCATTTACAGAGCTGTTTTATAGGCTATAGACAAAATATATGATCTATGATCTGCTTTTTTTTTTTTTTTAAAGAGGTATTAATATGTAAGGTTAATGTACATCCAGCCTGTTACTTGTTTTAATCCATTCCCATGTTCAAAACAGTTTTTCTGTAATCAAATTCTATAATAAGAGTCATATCTACCATGACACATAAGGAAATATGTGACACTGATATTACAAAACCATATTTTGCTGGTTTGTAACATCCTTTGCTGGTCTTAAGATGGTCGGACCAGCTTAGGACCAGCACATGAAAGGACCAGCATAAACCAGCAAAATACCAGTATAAACCAGCAAAGGACGAGCATAAACCAGCAAAAGACCAGCATAAACCAGCAAAGGACCAGCATAAACCAGCATCCCAGCTTCAAAACATACCTAACCAGCATATGCTGTTTTTTTCAGCAGGGTTATCAGGCAAACCAGTGGTTGTGTGGAGTATCTACAAAAGTTTGTAGGATTTATGTCAATCTGTAATCATTATTTCATGTATAAAGTAAAAATAAGCTATATTATAATAAAAAATAATTAACCCATTAGCTGGGTTAAATCAACCCATTATGATGGGTTAAATAAATAACCCAATTTGCTGGGTAAAATTAACTCCAAATGGGTTTTTGTGTGGGTTATTTTAACCCAGTGTTTTTTTAGAGTGTGTTTAGGGTTTTCCTCCTGAAATCTAAACTATTTAAATATATTATAAGCGTAATCTACTAAAAATGTCTATAATAATCAAAACTTTCTCATCTTGAGCAGAAAACAAAGATAACCAGCAGTTTCAAAGTTTAAGTTCTGTCCTAGCCATCTAACAACAATTTTCCCAATTAATTACATGATTCTTTTGAAATGCTCTTAGCTTACAGATTATTAATGCTAAATGTAGATCAGAAACATCTGGGTTGAACAGTAAGTGTCATAGGTTATTGAGAAATAAATAGATAGTAAGAAAAATAACTAGATTTGCAGCATTGTTTCTGTTGTTGTTAAAATAACCGCGACATCCCCAGCTCTTAAACTTGGCGCCTGCGCGCATCTGGAGAGAGAGAGAAAGCGCACGGACCTGGAAAGGCTTGAATTAAGCGCATTTGGCTTTAGATAAAAATACTAGAGGATATAGCGCTTAAAGATATTTGCCATAAACGACCCTGAGCGCTTGTTATGTGATCCGCTCCGCTGTTTTTAAGCACTGCTCACTTTAAAATGGTGCTGCTGTTACGGCTCGCGGTCCGGATGAATGCCGGGGTGCGGATGCGGTCCGCTTTTTGAAAATCAGTTATATAAGTATTTAAGGATAAAAGACTCGAGTTGCTTTTAAAATATTCACAAGTCCTTTTCCTCGAGTCGAGTCGAGTCGAGTCTGGAGTCATTTCAGGTCGAGTCTGAGTCAAGTCTGAAGTCTATAAAAATGCGACTCGAGTCCGAGTCACTAACTCGAGTGCCCATCTCTGGTGTGTGTGTGTTTCTGTTTGCGCACAGCTTTCCCTGTCGAACAAATAAAAAATCAAAATACCAGGTCGGGTCGGGAAATGTTGAGACTCTGTCGAGTTCCGATGCCTTTCTCCCTCTGCGTCAGGCAGAGAACTGCAGAAGTAAAGCCCTCCCTCCCTTTCCAGTTGTGTTTGTCTTGGTGTGGAGGTGAGTGGTGATGAACTAAGCTATAAGAAATGGTTGCCCATCCATTTACCGCAAAGTTGTCTTGGCCATTATCTTATTTTACATTGTGTCAAATAGAAAATATGTCTTCTGGGAAGAATTGTCTAAATCCCCTGTGCTATTTTTGTTCCCAACTGTCCCTTTGTTTTTTCTGTCTCTTTTTATATCCCTGTGTTTGCTGTGTGAGTTCATTCCCCCTGTCTCCCCTAATCCCTCGTGGTGGTCATCTTTCTGTCCCAGGGTAAATTTCTAATCCATCCATGGTCCTATGCCGTAGCTGCTAACACCCTCCATCTGTCCCTGTCCTCATATAAAAACCACCCATTGTCCTGCATTACAAAACTCTCATAATTCTTGGGGACTCTCCTCTCATCCTTTGTGTGCCTGTATTTCATCCACTGTGAACCCATCCTACCATCACAAAAAGGTAAAATACTTTAGTAAAAAACTTCTCAAGCAATTTCATTTTCAGTCATTTCTTTCCTTCTGGAGAAAAGTAATTGAATTTTCAGTGTAATTCAATCTTACAAAATATTATGAAAGCAGAAGGTCTGTTGATTTTCAGTTCTTGTGTGCTGTCATAGTAATGTTAGCTTCATCCATTATTGTGTTTTAGTGTTCCTGTACCAGGCTTGTGTGCTTATTTAGGACTCCAGAGTTGATGTAACTAAGGGCAGAACAGTGTCTAGTTCACCAGTGATGGTCATAACGGGCATACATCTGGCATAATTGCCTGTAGTAGTCTGTACTGATTTGTGTAGTGTCTGATTTTGTCCTAGACCAAATGGACTTACGGAACTATGAATAAAATTCACTTTCCGAGCAATAAAGATTCACCGTAACTCATATAATCTCCCCCTGCGTCCTTGGCTAAAATTAACCCTTCTGAATTCTGTGGTTAATGCCGCTATGACCTCCCATAACCATGCCCCTCAATCGCCCTCTCTGTCTGTCACTTTCTCATCTTGTTGTCTCTTGCATCTATCCCTACTAGGGTCGATCCAGAGCGAAGGGCATCTTCTGTCTGTAATTTGATTGTTTCATGCAGAATTTGCCAGACTTGTGCCCTTTAGATGCTGAGAATCTCATTAGCAAAGTAACAGCAGGGCAAACTGTTGAAAAGACGCTGGTTTTAGATGAGCATTGCATGTGCTTGCAAGTCTTTGTCCAGAGACAGTAAAGTTCAAGAGGGGTGGTGACAGCTACATGCCTCATAAATTCTCTCCAGCGATGACACTGTAGCTATAAAATTGTTTCAAATAGCAGTTATGATACAGCACTGATGTGAATGATGAAGCACAAGGAAAGCAATCTGACAGCAGAATGTCAATGACTGCAATTAAACAATGTATGACAGTCATTAACTTCCTGCAATCAAATCCAGAATTTCCAGTTAGGGAAAACAAGCAAGGCCAGGTTCACCGCAGTTTGCTGCCTTGTCTACTTAGTTGACAGCAGTGCAAAACAGAACTAGGAGCTTCTCGTTCTCAGAGGACAAAGCGAGAAAAGAACATTTCTGAAACAGTAGTAATGCAAGAATGGAACGAAGAAAGTGTCAGAAATCATATCTGACCCTGTTTTTGTCTGTGCATTCCCACCTGTTCTCACCCCATCAGTCTTCATATGAAGCATTCAATCAGATGTCAGCACTTTTGAACAATGGAACAATTTAGATCTGATGCTACTTTGGCTTTGTCACTCTCTCCTGCTCTCTCATCCTCTTTCTAAAGCTATTACGAAATGTTAAGCTATGTGGATCTGCTATTTTTCCTTGTACTGTCTGTCTCACTCTCGCTTTCTCTTCCTCCTTCCTCTTCCAACCAGTTTCACCATGTCTGATGTAGAGGAGGAATATGAGTGAGTATTGTTTCTCTTTTTGCTATCACTACTGATTATTAGACTATTAAAGCATTACTGTGATGTTTACTCAAAACGTTTCCTTTCTTTTCCTAATTGGCCTGTTAGGGAACAAGCAGAGGGTGAGTAGAGCTCTTCTTTATTTTCTGCCCTCTAAATCTTTAGCTTTAGTGATTATCAGTAAATCCTTGGCATAATGTGTACCCAGAGGCCAATTATGGATGCCTCTAGAGGCCCTGCTGAGCTTCAGTTGGTTTCACAGAGCTATGCATGAGTACAATTGGGTGCTTAGGCTTTTCACAGTGCCTTTTTCCTGGAAGGGTTATTATTACAGACTGATCTCATGTTGCTGTTAGCATACATCCCTAACAAATGGTGTACACTTACATAATCCTTTGCACACACTTATTTATATACATACTCCTATTCTTTCCCGATTGCCCTCGCATGCTCTCTTGGGCACATAATTGATATTCGCTGGAATGTTTTCCTTTCCTTCATTGTCCTGTAATTGTGGCTTGTGTATTTATATAAGCAGAAGAGGAGGAGACTGCAGAGGATGCAGGAGCAGGTAAAATAATATCTCATGAAGAGGTCAAAACAAAGTCTGTTTAAAGTCAATGAGAAAAAAGATAGGCCATACAAAAATAAATACTGCAAAATATGAGATAACATGTAATGCAGTCAGTTTACTCAAGCAACGCTGACCGAGAGCGACACGTGAGGGGCCAGCTGTAAAATTTAGCACAAAGTCACATGACAGGAAGTAGAGCTTCAATCACACGCTGACTGACTCATCACACGGTTTTGGGATCATTTCCACTGATTATGTTCATAACTGGTCCATGAATCCATCGAGCTGGTGGAAATGGACAAATTAATAGAGTTCAAACACTGGGTTATGGGTTACGGGGTGGTTATGCATGAATATGGATATATTGTTTCTATATGCATTAACAAATCAATAATTAGCAATAATTCATTAATTAAATCAATAATTTTGTGGATCCAATTTTATTTCAATTATGCCATAGACAGTCTTGTAGGCTACCGTTGTCTTTTTGTTCTGATTTTCAAATCCTTTTTTGCTTTTGTAATGTTGTGATCACCTCATAACTGTTTGGTTTGGTTCCTGGCTTATAACTCTTTAAAAAATCCAAATATTTCAGAATCCAAATATTTCGCAGAAATACAATATTTCTGCGAAACAAGACAACTAAATTAAACAATTTGCCAACGCAGTCAGACAGCATTACTTCTGCTTGCATGTGAATCAAAATGAACTAGAAATAATCTGTAAAATTAAAGCTGCACCTCTGTATCTGCAGCCATCATTTGTGATGTACTGAAAATTTATGGTCCAAAAAGGCACATGAAAATAAGCAACAGCTCTCTGGTTCATACTTTTAGATGAAGGTAAACATATCTGGCTTGATTTTCATGATAGACAAAGTACTTGAGGACTTGTAATACATAATAGAAAGGAATAGAAATAAAAGAGAAGTGGATTGCTGAACTAAGCAGCTACACCGTAATGATGGTAATATAAACATAATAAGAGAGTATATTGGTGTCAAAAAAAGGGTTTCTTCAGAAGTCAAAATCCACATTTGTTGTCCCCAGAGCATGAGAAAGGCAAGTAAAGACAGATAAGGATTACAGAGGACTGAATGGCAAGATTCTCTGTATCTTTTAAAGATTTTTGACATTTGATTTCATGTTTATTTGTTGAATCTATATTACAGAACAGCAGGAGTATACAGAATATCAAGGTACTTTGTTGATCTTCATAAAAACAAAGACATGCACCATGTAAAATATAAACCTTAAGGAAGATTGATGTGTAAAGTAACATGCTTTTTAGTATTGTGTGTAAGGGCTGTATAATATTTAATATATCATGTAGTCAGTAATTTGAAATATACCTTCATTTTAGACATATGTATTGCAAATGTGCGTTTTTGTGAATACAGTGTGTTTTTGTAAACATTTGGCTGCACACTGTGACACATTACACTTTTTTCCAATGAAATGAGAGCTATAAGAGCAGAGAGTAGGTCGCACATCCAGTTACACAACATGAAATTGGATGGGAGATTTGCATTGTCTGAACAGTTTTTTTTTTTTTTTTACCACACATCAACATTTTTTGACAAATGTGTGCCTATCTACTAATTTTTATCACCATGTTATTGCCACAACGCTCATTGTTTTTTGTTAATGTGTTCCTGTTTTTTTTCTTATCAGAGGAGACTCAAGAAGAAGGTGAGGGATTTTAGTTGAAAACATTTCCTTTAACGCATCCTGATCCCTGAGTTCTGTGTCATAAATTGTCTTTTCCCATCTTCTGTTCATCACTGTGAAACATCTGTGGCATGGTGACATGCATGGCATATAAAACTGTTGACTAGCATTAATTATGGATTTCTTGTCACAAGTGTGAAACTGAAATGAATAAATAATTGTTCTTGTAAACAGTTATGTAATTTATACATTAAATAGCAAAATACTGTATTTCCCGTCTGATGTGTCAAGAAGCCATTTTGATTATGCTCTGGATATACAGTGCCTATAGAAAATCATCATACCCCTTTGAAATAGTTACTTTATTTGTCATACAGCCTGAAATCAAACCCCATTCCAAATAACTTTTCCAGCTTTATTTACAATTTTGGTCTTGCAACATCAAACCAATGAAAGAAAAAATATATATATAAATATACACACACACACACATCCTTGTTTATACTACTTTGTGGGGTCCTAATGTCCCCACAAAGATAGTAAAAACAGAAATATAGTACTTTGTGGGGTCCTTTAGTTGGACCCCACAAAGACAACATCTTAAAAATGATAATAATGTTTTATAGAATGTTAAAACTCACTATAGTATGAACACTACACCAAACCTAAACCTACCAGTCACAGAAACCTATCCCTAAACCTACTAGTCGCTGAAAACCACTTTTATATATAAATTTTCCCATTCTTACTATCTTTGTGCGGTCTATATATGTATATAGAATATATATATAGAATATCCTAGAATATCATTATATGCTTTAACTTTAAGATTTGTACTCATGGAAATTACTAATGTAGTCAAACCTGTTCATTAGAAGGGGGCGACCCAATACTTTTGGCAATATAGTGTATACATGTGTGTGTGTGTGTGTGTGTGTGTGTGTATATATATATATATATAAACACACACACACACACACATATAGAGATATAGATATATAGAATAACATGGTTTGAAAAGTCATCAGTCCCTTGAATTAATACTTTGTAGAGCCACCTTTTGCTTTAAATTAAAGCCATCAGTCTTTTTGGATATGTCTGTACTAGCTTTGCACACCTTGATTGGGGAATATTTGCCCATTCTTCCTTGCAGAATTGCTCAAGTTCAGTCAAATTATGTGGTGATCGGCAATGGACTGCTCTCATCAAATCCATCCACAGATTTTCAATTGGATTTAAGTCAGGGCTCTGATTTGGCCACTCATGGACATTTAACTTCTTATCCTTAAGCCATTTTGTGGTTGTTTTGGCTGTATGTTTAGGGTCATTGTCATTTTGGAAGGTGAATGACCTGCCCATCTTCAGCGGTCTAGCAGAGGGACGCAGATTTTCCTCAAGAATTTGGATGTACTTGGCAGCATCCATTTTTCCTTCAATCCTGACCAATCGCCCAGTCCCAGCTGAAGAGAAGCACCCCCACAAGATAATTCTTCCACCACCATGCTTCACAGTAGGTATGGTGTGTTTTGGGTGGTGTGCTGTTTGCTTTTCGCCAAACATAGCGCTTGGAGTTCAGTCCAAAAAGGTTAATTTTGGTCTCATCAGACCATAGCGCTCTTTGCCAGAAAGTCTCAGACTCTTCCAAATGTGTTTTTGCATAGTGCAAACAAGATTGAGTGTGACACTTTTTTAAAGAAAGGCTTCTTTCGTGCCACCCTGCCATACAGGCCAGCTTTGTGTAAAACTTGGGAGATAGTGGTCACATGCACAGATTGACCAGACCTAGCCATAAAGCCTTGTAAGTCCTTCAAAGTTGCCTTTAGCCTCCTTGTAGCTTCTCTTATCAATGTCTTCCTGGCTCTGTCATCCAGTTTGGACAGACGGCCTGATCTAGGCAATGTGCTGGTGGTGTCATACGCTTTCCACTTCTTAATGATGCTCTGAACAGTACTCCGAGGGATCGCTAAAGCCTTTGAAATGTTTTTGTAGCCTTCTCCTAACTTGTGCCTTTCTACAACTTTATCCCAGAGGTCTTTTGAAAGCACTTTCCCAACCATGGTGAATTCTTTGCCGTACCATGCACTACTAACAGTGGAAACTTCATTTCATTCTGAAGGCTCATTTCATTCTGAAGTAATGAACACCACTACTATTGATGTCAGGTGGGGCAATTAGCCTGGTGTTGTTTATAATGGTATACTGATCACTTTACCAAACCAGGCATTGATTAAATAATCCTCCAGAATTTTTTAAAATTATATTTTTACTTTAATGGTGAGGGTTATATTGTGTACATGCAGCTAAAAAAAAGTTAGATTTAATTTGTTTTATTTTCCAGGGTGTAATGTGACAAAAGGTAAAGGTTTTCACAGGGTATGATGATTCTCTATAGGCACTGTATATACATTCAGAAGTTCAGAAGTTTTTGTGCTTTTATCCACATCAGATTTGTGGGAACAGGCTCTAAATATCTGATCAAATTCAACTTTTCAGCTCTTTTATGTTAATCACCAGGCTGACATGTTTTTTTTTTCCAAACACAGGATGTTGTATTAACTGTAATAAATCACTGACTTGAATAAAATTGGCCTTGGAACTGAAGAGTTCTTGAGAGAACCCTGTGACAGCTGTGTCCTTTAGTGTTGTGTTGCACCAGAGGGACCAGCTTTATTTAAAAGAATTTCCAGATGTTTTTAAAATGGGAAAATGTCAAAAGGAGGCAGAAAAACATATTTCTCACAACCAGTGTAATTCAGTATGACACACCACAAAAGTCAGCAAGACTAGTGGATTATTGTACAGTTGTGTGCGAATAAGAAGGGCTTTATAATTACATTTGACAAGAACTTCCTTGTTTCTTTTTTCTCTGTTCTTTGCACCCTTTTGCAGAGGAGGAAAGACCCCGTCCCAAGTAAGCATTCAGACACTTCACTAGCATGCTCTGCATTTTCCCAATGTCTTCATGCACTCATTCCCCTCAATCTCTTGCTAATTCCCCTCTCTCACACACAGGCCCATGGTTCCACAACTTGCCCCTCCAAAGATTCTAGAGGGCGAGCGGGTTGATTTCGATGTAAGTACCTGTTCAGTTCAGTATTTCAATCCAGTTCAGTTCAGTCCATCAGTTTAAAGTGAACTGCAAACTGAGATTAAGTTTCACTTTTTTTTTTCCACCACGCAGAGTAAATGTTTATATGACATGAAAACATACTGTTGTGTGTTTTAAGCTGTTTAGATTTCAGGAAAATGGCAGTTTACAACTTTTTCTCTCAGGATATTCACCGAAAAAGGATGGAGAAGGACCTTCTGGAGTTGCAGACTTTAATTGATGTCCACTTTGAGCAGAGGAAGAAAGAGGAGGAAGAACTGATTGGTCTCAAGGAGAGAATTGTACATCCCAGTCTTGATGACTTCATTTTATTTTCTCTTTTATTTACCAGGAAAAACTTTCTGTACTCTGTTTTCTCTTTGCTTTTCACTAAATGTTGGCCATTCGGTCCATCAGGAGCGGCGGCGGGCAGAAAGAGCAGAGCAGCAGCGTGTTAGAGCAGAGAAAGAAAGAGACCGACAGACGAGGATTGTGGTAAATCAGAAATGAAACGTAAAACTTAGTAATAAAGTACTCAGATGCTCTCTAAGTTGTATGTGGAATTTAATACAGAACACTTGTAAGATAAAATCGATGTGAAATGTATTATCTATGCTCTCTCATTAGGAAGAGCGTCAGAGGAAAGAGGATGAGGAGGCTAAGAAGAGAGCAGAAGACGAGGCCAAGAAGAAGAAGGTTTTGTCCAATATGGGGGCAAACTTTGGTGGCTTCTTAGCCAAGGTAAGTTACCATTGTATACATGTGTCTTAGCATACGTACATTAATGAATGTTTGTACAGTATACATTATGCATTTTTTTTTGTTGTAGGCGGAGCAGAAACGGGGAAAGCGTCTGACTGGTCGAGAGATCAAGAGAAAGACCCTTTCAGAGAGGCGCTCTCCTCTTGGCACTGAAAATCTGCGAGAGGATGGGTTAAGGTAATCACCCACATACACATCCAAATACAGTCATATGTTTACCGTTATGCAAGATGTGCACAGAATGTTTAATGCTACAGAGAAAACCGCATTCCTTTTCAGACTGTTTTTCATGTTTTTTTCCACCATGCTCCATGAATAGGTGTCTATTTAAACCTGACAGTTTTGCATTGTATCTGTTCCTTATTCCCACAAAACAGGCAACGAGCTCAGGAGATGTGGAACTGGATTTACCAGCTGGAGTCAGAGAAGTTTGACCTCTTGGATCAAATGAAGAGACAGAAGTATGAGGTGTGGTGATGTGATTCAGTGATAGATAATTGAGGTTTGAGAGATCTAGGTGTTGGCAACCGATGAAGGATTACACAGTATTAAATCTGTTTGTTTGTTTTGGCGAATACTGATCTGTGCTCGGTTGAATTAGAGAAAAACAGACAGAGTGAAACGACTGAATGAAAAGATAGAGTGCCAAAAAACAATGTTTCTACCTGAACTTTGCTTCCTTCCCAACAGATTGTTGTTCTGCTGAACAGGATTTCTCACGCTCAAAAGTTGTAAGTCACATTAATTTAACTAGCAGTTTGTTTGTTTTTTAAATCTGATTTTATAACACTTGGTTTCATTCACGTGCCAACTTTGTAAATGGTTATCGAGAAAAACTGGGAATCATACACTAAATGACTGAGGAACACACCCACCCACCCACCCACCCACACAAATACTATCAGACACCCCCCCCCCACCCAACATGATCGATTTTGAAACCGAAAGTGAAAGCAAAAAAAAAACAGTGAGCATACAACTGTAAATCTAAAAGCTATAAAAACTGACTCCTCAAATTCTGTGGACAGGCTCTGACTTTCAAAAAACTAGTGTCAACTCCTCCGGACTTCAAATCAGTGCAAAAAGCTAGGCAAAAGTTGTGTGGTGTGTTTCAAACTTAAAGGGATAGTCCACCCAAAAATTAAAATTCTCTCACCTGTAACTCACCCTTATTTTGAACTGTAAGCCAGTATGCATTTGTTTTTTCTGCTGAACATAAAAGAAGATATTTCGAAGAATATTAATAACCAAACAGTTTTGGTTCCAATTGACTTCCATTGTGCATACATTTGGAAGTCAATGGGAATGGAAACGGTTTCATTACCAACATATCATCTTTCGTGTTTTTACATAAGAAAGTATGTCATGTAGGTTTGGAATGAGTTAATGATGACAGAATTTTCAATTTTGGATGAACCAACCCTTATTTCTTAAGCATTTTTCTTCAGTGAAAAAATATTTGAAAAAGTCCATAGAAATCTGTCTCAGTTGTGCTCATGTTTCACATCTCTCTTTATCACAGCAAAAAAGGCCATGGTAAAGGAAAGGTTGGAGGTCGCTGGAAATAAGAAATTGGAAAAATAATGAAAAGACACCATGGATGCTTTTACTTTTGACTCTTCTGACAATTTCACAGCCTCAGCAAAAGAATAATATTTCTGGATATATTGAACTCCTCTCAGATCTGATGTGCTTGGATTAGATGAATCACTTCTGTATTATTTTCATTCGTAAGGCACTTTGGATAAAAGTGTCTGCTGAATTAATAAATGTCAAAGAAAAATGCATCTGAATCATCATTTATTCTTTGCAAAGAAGACTGGTAATGCAACAGAAACTAATTCACTCCCAAAGGGAAGAGGAATGTGTGTTGAGGAAATGAAAATAAAGTTGTGTCAGAGAGAAGTGGCTTTGACATCATTTAAATCTGTTCGTCTTCATTCATAGTGTTTAAAACGTGGCCTGAGAATCCTGTTTTCATGAGGCTGCACAAAAATTGTGGCCTCCAGCTCACGTGCCTCGCCATTAATAGCGTAAGCCATTTCCTTAAATGTACTTTTCTACATGTCTTTTGGTCAGTTTTCATTAGGTTTGCTGAAGTAAAATGGGATGTTATCAAGGAACCCAAAAGTTGAAACTGTTAAGTACTTCAGACATGAAGCCTCTTGTGCTGTAGTGACATAATAGTAAAGAACAGGTTTTTGTATGAGGGAGGATTCTGTGATGAATGTACAAAATGCCATTATCCTGTAGCTCCCAGCAAATATTTGTGTTAAAATGACAAGAGTAATTGTCAAAAGGTGTGTACTGTAATTAAGGCTTGCTGCAGGCAATTGACAGGCCCACATTAACACTACATTACGTCTTATTAACGGAAGGCTAGGCTATAATTTAACATAGCTACATTTTTCGCATTGTCTGCATTTATATAGAAATATATTTTCTAAATGTAATTAAATTGGTCCCACTTCATATTAGGTTTAGGTAAAATACAATCTACTTGTGTTCACGTTGTATTGCAAAACGCTTTTGCTGCTGAGGTGGGTTAAGGTTAAGGTGATGATACACAGGGCAACTTTTTTGAGCAATGTTGCTTGGGGACTTTCCCATTGAGAATGGGCAACAAATTTCTATCTGGATACTTTAGATCAGTGGTGGGCCCTGTGTCTTACCTCGTTGCCTGTTGACGGCAATATTACTCAAAAAGTTGCTCTGTGTATATCATCACTTTTATGGTCAGTGACAGGTTTTGTGGTTAGGTTAAGGGAAAGGGGCAAGTATCCAACAGAAATTAATTACAGTTGTAATTACATGATGAATGTTTTTAAAATAGATGTACTGTATGTACAGTGCATTGCATCAAATGATTTAAAAGTTAAAGACACAATAGAAAGACGCTAAATAGAAATTAAATAAATTAATTGATCTGCAATCACCATCTGGTGGCCATGAGCGCGTGTTTGTTCATAACAATTTAGACAAGCAAAACTTCATGTTAACACTACGCCTCCTGGTGGTTGAAATCTTAATCTACAACGTTCTTGCTGTGTGAACAAGCATGCTAATGTATACAAGCTACCTGAACAGCCTTTGAGAAACCGATTTAAAAATCATTCTTATGCTGTGCTAGTATTAAAGCAGCAGTAGCTTGACAGTCGCAATTCGCTAGATGTCATTAGCATTATTAAGAATATTTTTAGGGAGAGTATTAATCTAAAACCAAAACTTATTCTAAAAGTATGTTAATATACGTTTAAATTGAATGCAGTCATGGTCGTTTGCTATCATTTTGGCTAGCTTTGCAGTGCACCGATTTGCATCTCGGTTTGTGTTAATCTGTTTCGTAGTCTTTAACCATATTATAATTTAACTTACTTTTTATTTAAAATGCTGTCTCTCTATCTGTCCAACCTTACCAAATCTCTCCCTTTCACTCTGTATGACTTTGTCTGTCTCCTTTCTGGTCTCCTTCATCCTCTCCCGCCCTTCAGTGCCTTTAATTCCCTGCTCACATGTATGGCTTAGTCCAGCACTGCACTTGGAACACAGCTGAAAACGGCACAAGATAAATCCAGGATTCCACCCACAACTGGACAGCTCTAAATACTGCTGAACCCAACCAGACAATTGAGAGTGAGACATGTTTACCTATAATAATGGCTGCCATATTAACATCCTTTTCTATGATGAAATATTTACCAACAATTAATGACAAGTTTTTACCCCTGAGAGTTTTACAACTATTCTGTGTGTATTTGTACATGAAATGAAAACACATCTTAAAATCTGTGATGTATCCAATTGTTGTGTTTATAGTCATCTTGGTTCACAGAAAAGAAAGAAGAAGAAAAAAAAAAAAAGGATGAGGCAAATCAGGAGTTCTCATACAGTTATGGACAGATACATACAACACTTTCAAACAAAACACACACAGTTATCATCCACATACAGACACATCACAGACACATCTATAAAAGTTACTCTTCCTTTGTTTCATAGTAAAGAAGGGTACAGGAAATGATGTTAATGACATAACAGACAGAAACTCCTCAGTGAAAGGATGGATGAAATTTAAACGATGTTTTGCCAGATGTGTATTGACAAGTTGAGAGGTGGATGAGATATTTAGCGGATAGGTGCTTTAAGGGCAGCATCCACTTCCTCTTCAGGCTGAAGGGTGTGCCACTGGGCCACAGGTCGTCTGGGATTGGCCAGCATGTCTGACCAGTGGCGCAGACCCACCCCACTAGCACCAAACCCAATCCAGCACTTCCCAATTGGATCATTGCTTCCCAGTTTATCATAGTCGTAGACAGTGATTAACACCTGGATCTTCTACAAGAAGGCAGAGGAACAGAGAAAAATAGGTCAATATGCATTTAATCCACTTTGTTCTTTCTCAACACAGATGACTTTAGTAGACTGAAAAACATTCTGGTGTCGAATTTACTTTGAAACAGTCAGATATCAGAAAGTCAAAATTCAAGAAATTCAAGATTTTGCTAGATAAATTTACAAATAATTTAAAAAGCAGCAAGTAGCACGGAATTACATGTGAAATTCTGAAGTAGAAAGACTGAAATATATTGCGATAATCTGTTTTATTTACAACTTTGAAAAATCTTTTTTTACAGTGTAGTAACATTAGCACTATGTATACCGTGAAAAGGTTGCATTTTGATGCATTAAAGGACCAAAAATATAAATCTGTAAATGTATTAGATATGAAAGTAGTCATGGAAATGTGTTGAAAACATGTTTACCTGAATCTGAGCAAAGGGGATTTCAAAGCTGAAGCTTTCATTAAAGTAGGGGTTCAGTGTGTTCTGCTTAACTGTCGTCTTCTTCTTCTTGATACGCTTTCCATTGTGTTGCAAAACCACCTTTACAAAAGGATCTAAGACAGAAAAGGAAAGAAAAAAGTAAGAGAGAGCCATTGTTAAATGGATAAATCCAAGAAATGCAGCTTAGCACCACATGTCCACAAAAAAGCCAGGATATTTTGTCACATTTGATGTGTAGAGAATCATTACATTTTAATATTAAGAACAACACAAGAAGGAAATTAACCAAGAAAGAAACTAACCTGATAAACCACCCACGTCCATCTTCTTCAGGTTCTTGGCCTCCATGATACAGACGGTCAGCTTACCAGAGGTGGGCACATAGCGCAGGGAGATACAGATGTCTCCCAACTTTTCTTGCTGTTGGGGAAAAAGAGGAGTGTGAAATGTAGTTTAAAAGCATCAAAAACCAGACTATGGCAGCTAACAAAAAAATTTAAAACAGCTTGAAGTAAAGCCTTACTTCCTCTTTCTCTCCTCCGACCAGGTCTTTCCATTCATGTATGGGCTGGCCCAGGTCAATGCTGTTCATAGGGATTTTGATCTCTCCGATTACATCATGTTTACCAAAGCGGTCAAAGTCAAACACCTGCAGGACCAGAGTCTGTCCTGCTAGATCATTAAAGGGGATCTAGAAACATTCATAAAAATTGATATTGCATGAATTCCTGTTTGAACACTGACCTAGAACCATTCATGCAAAGAAAATGAAATTAAGCATGACAGATAAAAGTGTATGGCGAAGTGGCTTTTGGCTAATCCCAAAAAACGCATGTTTATAAGGGCATAACTGCTATACCTTAAATATGAATGTCTCGTTGAAAACAGGGCATAAGTTCTTGCGCTGGACCTTGGTTTCAAACTTTTTCTTCTTGTCTGGAAGCATATAAACTTTGACGTAGGGGTCAGACGTTCCACCCAGATCCATAGCAGGAAGGTCTTGGGCTTGCAAGACACCGACAATGAGCTAAAGGTTGTCGAAGAAAAGGCTGTGGGTCAGGTTTTCAAAATCAAGTATCTAGTCACACTTTTTTTTTAGAATAGCACTTCTTGTTGATTTGTGTAAAAAACAAATCATATCAACTCGCAATCAGCATGCATATTAAGAACATCAACTCTCAACCAACCTGATTGTCAGTGAAGTTATAGTCCAGAGTGTACTCCAACTTGCCGTAATATTCTTTCTCTCCCTCGCCCTCCCCTTCTTTAGGTTGTTCCTAAGTATGGGCAGTAAGCAAAACTTGAAGCCAAACATTATCCATTTCCATATTTACAGGTGCATCTCAATAAATTAGAATGTTGTGAAAAAGTTCATTTTTTCTTGTAAGTTATTTCAAAAAGTTAAACTTTCATATATTTTAGATTCATTGCATGTAAAGTAAAACATTTCAAAAGTTTTTTGTGTTAATTTTGATGATTAGAGCTTACAGCTCATGAAAAAATCCAGTATCTCAAAATATTAGAATATTTACATTTGCATTTCATTAAATGACCATCCCTACCGTATAAATTCCGGGTATCTCTTGTTCTTTGAAACCACAATAATCGGGAAGACTGCTGACTTGGCAGTGGTCCAGAAGACAATCATTGACACCCTCCACAAAAAGGGTAAGTCACAGAAGGTCTTTACTGAAAGGGGTGGCTGTTCACAGAGTGCTGTATCAAAGTATATTAAATTCAAAGTTGACTGGAAGAAAGAAATTGGGTAGGAAAATGTGCGCAAGCAACAGTGATGACTGCAAGCTTGAGAATACTGTCAAGCAAAGCCGATTCAAACACTTGGGAGAGCTTCACAAGGAGTGGACTGAAGCTGGAGTCAGTGCATCAAGAGTCACCACGCTCGCTACCAAGCCATTTCTGAACCGGAGACAACGTCAGAAGCGTCTTACGTGGACTGTGGAGAAAAAGAACTGGACTGTTTGTCAGTGGTCTAAAGTCCTCTTTTCAGATGAAAGTAAATTTTGCATTTCATTTGGAAATCAAAGTCCCAGAGTCTGGAGGAAGAGTGGAGAGGCACAGAATCCAAGCTGCTTGAAGTCTAGTGTGAAGTTTCCACAGTCAGTGATGATTTGGGCTGCCATGTCATCTGCTGGTGTTGGCCCACTGTGTTTTCTGAAGTCCACAGTCAACGCAGCCATCTGCCAGGAAATTTTAGAGCACTTCATGCTTTCTTTTGCTGACAATCTTTATGGAGATGCTGATTTCATTTTCCAGCAGGACTTGGCACCTGTCCACACTACCAAAGGTACCAAAAGCTGGTTCAATGACTATGGTGTTACTGTGCTTGATTGGCCAGTAAACTCGCCTGACCTGAACCCCATAGAGAATCTATGGGTATTGTCAAGAGGAAGATGAGAGACACCAGACAATGCAGATGAGCTGAACAACAATGCAGATGAGCTGAAGGCCACTATCAAAGCAACCTGGGCTTCCATTACACCTCAGCAGTGCCACAAACTGATCACCTCCATGCCACGCCGAATGAGGCAGTAATTAAAGCAAAAAGCCCCTACATTATTGAGTACATATACAGTAAATGAACATACTTTCCAGAAGGCCAACAATTCACTAAAAATGTTTTTTTTATTGGTCTTATGAAGTATTCTAATCCCATTGAGATAGTGAATTGGTGGGTTTTTGTTAAATGTGAGCCTAAATCATCACAATTAAAAGAACCAAAGACTTAAACTACTTCAGTCTGTGTGCACTGAATTTATTTAATACACGAGTTTCACAATTTGAGTTAAATTACTGAAATAAATTAACTTTTCCACGACACTCTAATTTATTGAGATGCACCTGTAGATTAAAATTAATAATTTGACAGATTGAGATCTGAAAGGTCTTCGTTCTCTCTAAAACACTCTGCCCTTCACATGCTTTAAACTTCCAGGCTCCCCTACCTCGCCTGCTTCTTCCGCTCCTTCCTTTTTCATCCTTCTTCGTCCTCCCTTCCTCTCTCTGACTTTTTTAGTTTTTTTCTTCCCTCCCAAGCACTTCTTATAGATACAGAAAGCAAAGCAGCCAACCAGGGCAAGCACGACCACAACTATGGCACCAATGGCCCACATGGGCACTGTGCAGCGGAGAAAGAAAGATAGTTAGAGAGAAAAAAACTGATCATCATTTCATTTCTGTTAGTAAAAAATGTATATAATTTCAACTAATTATATAATTTCTGATAAATTAATAAGTAGATGGGTAGGTGGATGGAGGGATGACAGAAAAAGACTGGAAAATTGAAACTTACTTTTGATCTTGGGGTCTGTTGATGGAACAGATAAAAACATGAAGAATGACATGGAAATGGAAAAATTGGAGGAATTAAATGAAATCAAACATACACACACACACACACACACACACACACACAAAAACATACATACATACATACATACATGTTTTGTAATGAAAATATGGCACCAGACATCAATTTAATGTCAGAAAAACATTGGACAGATGAAAATCGGGGTTGATGTGAAAAGTCAACATTGGAGAGAAGTTAAATTTTGGTTACTTAATACCATGATTAAACAACCAACAAAATATCAATGTCTAATTACATTGTGCATTCAACATTGTGTGGATGTAAAGGTAAAATTCACCAAAACATGAAAATTCTGTCATCATTTATTCACCCTGAAGTTGTTCCAAACCTGTATGAGTTTCTTTCTTCTGCTGAACACAAAAGAAGATATTTTGAAAAATGTTATTTCTGGTCCCCACTGACTTCCATTTTTTTTTTCCATACTGTGGAAGTCAAACTGGACCAGCAAGTGTTTGGCTACCCACATTCTTCAAAATATCTTTTATGATATCTTCTCAACAGAAGAAAGGAAGTCATACAGGTTTGTAACAACATGAGGGTGAGTAGATGATGACAGAATTTTCATTTTTGGGTGAACTATCTCTTTGAGATGAGCACATTTAACAAATGTTGGGTCTGGGTATCATAGTTCACAACTAAAGGTCGGTGTTGGACGTCAATATGATGTTAGCATGAGGCAATACCATGATTTAAAAGCCTCTAAAAATAAATGTCAGTGTCACACTGACATTGGCATTAGATGTAGCCCTGACATCATCACCAACATCAGAACCTACATTCAGCTGAATATTCATGTCTTACAATGATGGTGGCCTGCTGGAATATGATTAGTCAAGTATGGTGGATTGACATACAATTATTACTTACTTGGTAGATGGCTAAGCTCATTGAAAAACTTGTTCTTCATATTCATAAAGTTGTGGGAGTGGTGAGAGGGAGGGGGCGGAGGGGGTGGAGCAGGTTTGGGCTCCTCCTCTGATTCTGCTGCCCTCCGCACACGATGCTGCATGCTGACCAATTGCATGGCTGATCAGCTAGAGAAATAAAACAGACTGTTACTGTCCTGACATAACATAAACTACATGCCCCAAATCGCATATATTGCCTAGATCGGTCTCAAGCCCACACTGTCTCTCTCTTTCCCTCTCCATCTCTGTCCTGTTTGCATCTGGCGTGACCTTTGATGGAGTAAATTCTGATGCTAGAGCTCAGCATGTCCGTTATTAATCCTGGAATTGTGACATGTCAAAACACAACCATGCATGTGTAATACCCATGTGATCAAACACTATTACGTGCTCAAAAACTCTGATATTATCATACACATTAACACGCAATGGTTATGATTCTACCTGACCTACTCTGTTGAACTGGCCTCTTGTCACTCTCAGCAGATGCAAAACGAGATTAATTGCCAAAGCTAATCCAAAAATCCTTGGGTTTAAGTAAATTAGGAACAAAGCCCTCCCCTTGCTGCCTCACTTTCACACTTAAGCCTACACAGTCTTGTCACCAGACGCCATGCAAGACTTCAGGTAGCCACTGCTCTTAATTGTATATAGGAATATGTTGAGCAGCAAAGTCACAATTGGATTTATGAGGGCAGGACTTTATGATGATTCTCTTCCTGTACCTTGTTTACCCATCAGCCACATGGACTGACCACAACAATGAAAGATGAACGTAAACCTTTTTCCTTAGTCACAGTTAAAAAGATGAAATTCTTTGTTTTCTCTATTGACCTTGCTGCATGATTAACTCATGATTGACCCATTTTATTCACTTTGTATGCACATGATACATATGCCACGCCAATAAAATGGTTAAAAAAGACTTTGAGAATGACTTAAAACAGATATTTTACGATTGTTTTTACATCCTTTCTTATATTTTTTTCCCAATGTCATTTTTAATTGATTTTTCATCCATTAAAAATATTTGTTAGTGTGAAATTGTTAATAAATGTAAAGTCATATACATTATGTGCATATATAATTATTAAGGGTATACAAAGAATTGCTTAAATGTGTTTGTTGTTTAGAAGCATTATTGCTACAGCTGAATGAATATAGCTCACCTGTGCCTCAACCACTCAGGAGAATACTGTAAATACAAAATTAAATAGAAAATGTTTATTTAATTTTTATTTATAAAGTTTGTAGTTTTTATTTAAAAATAATATATGCTTATTTATTTATTTATTTAAATTTAGGTAAAATCTTAGGGCGCGAGTCTACTTGATTTAGGTAGCAGTTCTTTGCTGTTTTTTTGTATTTAGTATTCTGACATCTGCAAAAAATATACACATACACAGCCTCCAACATATTTAAAAGTTTTTCTACATTAGTTTTTGAATGACAAAGGAAAATTAAACATTTGTAACATTTATTTTTTAATAAATTCTGCAATAGAGGGTTGAAACAATGAAGTGATTTCTTTTCTTTTCTCATCTTTTCCATAGAGAGCAGATAAATTGAAAGTTCAGAAAAATCTGTTCAGAAAGAGTTCAGAAAGCATAATGTGTGTCATTTACTGACACGGCTGCACTAATCTGGCTAAGAAGGCCTGTCGCTCAGTGCGTCACAGGCCATCAGCCGGCGTCATACGGCCTTGTTTTTGTTTTTTTTCCCCTTCATCGCTACTTTGTCCACCAGCGGGCAGAACCGCTGTATTTTCGGATTACCTAAATCTCATCCAGTCACCCATTTCCGTTAAAAAAAATAAAATAAAATAAAATAAATAAATAAATAAAAAATAAGATGCTTAATACTACACACACTTGTCCAAGACTGAAGAGCATTTACGCACGTATCAATTTAGTCGAGCAAAACTCATCTGAGCCACTCTTATTGTGAGAGTTTCTAGAAAAGATTTACTGTTATACAAAATGTGGGGAACAAAAAAAAAGTCGCTGTGCTATATATTTCTAAATAGTTTCCACTTATATTGACGCATGTAATTTGGTGTGAATGGTCTTTGTTCATTTAACTTGTCTGTAGACTGTGTTGAAGCCTATATAGTCTCCGTGAATTCAGTGACAATTTGTTCTTTTCATATTTTAAGTGCATTTATCCTTTTGCTGTTCACTCAAACTACATTGTGACACATTTTAAAGTTGCCTAATTTTCCATGTAGTATTTTAATTAATATGATGCTATTAAATCGTACAGGCTGTATTATATAATAATCATAAAATAACTATAAATGCTGTTTAAAATCATATTAAATGACACTGCTTGACATGTAAATCAATTCCAAAATAGTATGATATTTACATGAATAAGTGGAGCCAATAAAGCAAACAATAATCAAACTTACCTGATGATGTTCTATTGATCCTACTCTCTTATATAGACAGAAACCTACGCTTTGTTTGGAGAGGACAGTTACGCAGCAGCCCTCTCACACACTGCTCTAATTTACTCTTATCGTCCACTTTATCATCTGTCCCTCTCTCTCCCCAAAGCGCATTTGAAGCGCCAAACCCTCTTTCACTTGGATTAATCGTGCTCTCCCTTCTGTTGACAGTTATGTGCCCTGGGTTTTCTCATGTGACAGTCTTATTTCATCCATCTCGTACGCCCGTTTATCAGTTTGCTAGTATCCCATATGATCTCCTGCGTGCTGTTTATCCGATTCTAATTTCCAATATAATTTTTGTTCAGTGACCCTTCTGAATCGGATTATAGTCACTCGTTCACTGCTGCTAATAGGCATGATTGCTATAGCATAAGGAGGCTGTAAACTTTGTTCATTGTTTATGAAATGAGAACAACGCTTCATCAATAATTGACGATTATTGAGATATATTAAAAATAATAATCTGTTGAACCACAACGGGCCTTCCTTCAGTGTTTATAATCAATGTGCGATTATTAGACATACGGAGGACACAGTACCCTCATGTGGTAAAATGAAATACTACATCTGTAGTGCTGTGCAAATTCATGTGAATATTTAGATTTATTCATTTAGCAGACCACGAAAAGGTTCTAAGTTAGTATTTTGTATTTACTCTCTGTATATAATATTAAGTTGTAAATTAAATTTTATGAAATATTAATGTGCAGATGTGTCAGTGACATTAACCTAGCAGGATGGAAACTTAAGGATGGAGATGAGTGAAGTGTCTCCTTTATTTTAACTTTATTTATGAGGTTTTTTGTCGCTGTTACAATATATTTGTGCATTAATCAGTTACACTATTGTGACTATTTTTCACAGTCCAACAGATCTGCTCCAATCTAATATAATAATTACAGTCCACTAAATGCATCCTGCTGTTTTAAAAAACACAAGGTTATACAGCTCTGAATTTTTTTATTTAAATTCACCAGGTCAGTCTTTGCACATTCAACAGGAAAGCATTGCTTGATGACAATCACATGATGACTATTTAAAACAGTAACACTGTATCATTTTACTAGCAACAGGAAATTTTACTTGATGTTAAACTTTCAACCTCTCAGACCTCAAAATTTTGCAGAAGAGCTGTGTGATAAGAACATATTTAAGAGAATAGTATTTCTATTCATTTATGTACTGATTGGATCTTAGGGCTGCATTTAGCTGCTGTCGCCATCCAGGGTGTGCTTGTCAAACAGGTACTCCGCCATCCTGTTGTTGCCAGCGTCCATCTTGGAAAGGTTAGTGATGTGGTCACCAATCTTCTTGATGGCCTCAACCTGCTCATCCAGGTAGTGAGTCTCCAGGAGGTCACACAGCTGTTAGACAAGACAACATTTAGGATGCAAAATTCCCAGCACTGAATGAAACTGCTTTAAAGAAACACATAGGCCTATATGGAGTCTCAACTTCAACAGTGAGGGTCACTCACATGAGGGTCTCCCTTCTCAGAGGCGACCTTATGCATGTCCAGCAGAGCCTGGTTGACGTTCTTCTCCAGCTGAAGAGCGCACTGCATAGCAATCAGTCCATTGCCCCACATATCACGCTCAGGTTTCTGAAGAGAGACACAAACAGTGAGTAGTGAGCATGGCATAAGTTCATTCCATAACAATAGGTCTAGAGTCAGCTTTGCTTGTGTTGCAATGTTCAAAGTCAAAATTCTTAATTCAAAACATTATAAAAGCATGCACCTTTACGTCCTGGAGGACGATGCGTCCCCCCCTCTTGTTCTGGAACTCCATGAACTTCTCAGCATGCTCGCGCTCCTCCTCGCTGTTCTTCTTGAAGAACTTGGCAAAACCAGGAAGGGCGACATCATCCCGTTTGAAGTAGAAAGCCTGAACAAAATCAAAGATGGGAATAAGAATGGATGCAACTATTTGTCTTAAGGAACAAAGCTTTAAAATCAAACTGATCATCACAGAACAAGAATGCAGATCAGAAGTCACCCCTAACAACTGTAAACAGCCTTGGATGGTCCCATAAGACTGATGCTCACTCTAGTTATTGCTCATGGCATTTGCGCTGTTTGGGTTATATACAATATTTATAGGCCTACAATTTTCTTCTATTTTTTTTATTTTCTGGAACATTGTTTTATCGAACGTTTAACAGAATACGTAGGACAAATAATCCAAAAAGAATGGACAAATAATCAATAGAGAAACAACCTGTCGTGAAACGATTTAGCAAAATAATAAAACCAATAAGAAACACTTGCCATGGAAGTGTAGGTGTATCCAGCGTAAAGCTCCAAATTGATCATCTTGTTGATCAAAGCCTCGCAGTCGCGGTCGTAGTTCTGGCGAATCTGAGAAGTCTCCATTTCGGCGGGTTTTATTATCAAAATGTTAAGTACAAAATAAATACGAAATTTAAATAGGTTTAAATAATTTCCGACGAGATCGAAGTTCCGTTCAATCACTGTTGAAGCAAGAACCTCTTCAGACCTTCCTGAAGCTATGAGAGAATGAAGGTGCGCGTTCATCTTATATAGGATCAGCGCATGATGCGTCATTGAAACTAAAAACCAGCCAATCAAAGAACGAGCTGAGTAACGAGGTGACTAGACTTTCCGCTGTTAGGTTAAATAACAAAGGCAAGATCAAGTTTAATGAATAGTTTTTTCAGTCTTTTTTCCTTTTTCATTATTAACAAACAGCATAGTAAGTCCAACAGGTTCACCAGTCACAATTACAAGCATGTTTCTACTCTTTAAACATAAAGTGTTCATTTATACATATATATTCCCTTTCTCCAAGCTACATGGCAGTCATAGGGATATTGGATTTTGCATATATAGGCTATAAACTAATTACTATTATACAAATGACTGTTAATGCACATACATACACATACACAGCACATACACATAAGAAAAAATACACAGCATTATCAAGCTAACAAGCATAGTGGTATTTTCTGATCACTGATTGTCATTCACCAGCCATCTTTCAGTAACACTGCATAAAATACAGTTGTATTATTACAATATTTTATTGATAACCTACATATTGTTTTATTGTAATATGTAATTGTGTTATTTTAATGTTATACATTAAACCTTTTTCTAGAATTCATTTTACAGAAGTAATTTTTTTTTTTTTTCTCCATGGATGGAAAACTAAATTTAAATATTCCAGGTTGTGTCTATGATGCGTGGGAAGCTGGTAACACTGTGTATAATATGTCAAATATCATGGGACAGTCCTGCAATAACATACTATTCCACTATGGAGTTTAGGCCATTTTGCTCTTGGAAACTGTCTTTAGAACCAGACACCTGACTGATTAGAAAAGTACAGTGAAGAGAGGTCACAATTACGAAGCAGTTTTGTACCAGAAACTGCCATTGAAAGCTCATTCTGTGTCAGCAACAGCTGCAAATTCCCAAGAGCTGACATGGAGCTGCGTCTCTGTGACTCAGCATTTTCTCTCTCATCAAAGATGCATGTATTCGTAACCTGATCTTCTTGCTACAGTAGGTTACACACGTGAAACTATCAGATTGTTATAGTAAACCATATTATATTTAATTTGAAACAAGAGTTCTTTCTTGTCTGTTTGGGTCTATTGTGACAAATGTTGCATGTAATAAATTATCAGTAGCCTTTACAATAGGATAGCCTTAATTCATCTAAATTAAGCTTTGAAGAGTCAATGAGTGAAGCTTTAGGTCTGAATGACTGTAAGAAACAAGACTATTACATGCTACTATATTTGTGAGCTCTTAGAAACTGTTGTTCTTCTGCTCACTGTTGTTAGGTTTACCGAATCCTCTTTTGCTTGTGTTACTTCTAATCAAGTGACCTTAATTTTACATCGTTCTTTAAGTGATTGTTCAGTCAATGTAACATTGGTGAGTGCTGCACAAATTGATAAACAATGCTGGATCTCCCTTTGTGCACACCATAGCTGAGGTGAACAACATTTAAGTACTGTAATACTGCTCATAATGAATTTTTTTCACTACCCGGGAAACTGAGGTTGCTGTTGGAAGAGGTATTAATGAGGCCACCACATCCTGTGGTCTTTTTGTGTCCTAATGCCTCAGTATAGTATAGTGTTGATATAGCACTGTAAAAAGGACTTTCTGTGTGCAGTATAAACCACAGGGTCTCTCTCAGAACTAGACTACGGATTTAACCCTAGAGTCCCAATAATTCTCATATGTGAAATGACTGCCGGTATATCACACTTGTATCTTCTCAGAATGATACAATATCTGTCACATCATATTGATTGCAGTGTTTTGAATTCCACGTATTGTAAACAGATTTTCAAGGGAAATGAAAAATCTGTCATTATTTACTCTTCATGCCATTCCAGACCTGTATGACTGTTCTTCACTTTCATCTGTGGAACACAAAAGAAGCCATTAAAAAAAAAACAGAGTATGACTATTTTGACTACAGTTAAAGTTAACGGGGTCCAGTGTTGTTTGGTCTGCAGCATTCTCAAAATATGTTCTTTTGTGTTCCTTAACATTACTTTAAGTAAATCTTTTGTATTCTTTTAGATATATGCATCTTATGTTAATAGCATGGATCAGAATATCAAAATACAACGCTTGATTAATCTGATCATAATGATTACAAAACAAGAGTATATTTATTCTTTGAGAGCTAGACTATGAGGGTCGGATTAAATTTTTTTTTTAAATTAATTAAGAAATTAATCTCTATCAGGATTCTCAGTCCTGACAGAGTGTTCCAGAACTGCTCATTCTGGATGTGACATATAGACCACCTCACAATCTCACAATCTCACAATTTGAAAGAAATTTATTTATCTATTCATAAATGTATTCATTTATTCATCAAATTCATTAGGTTAAAACCAAGTGTACATTCAAAAGATAAAGCTTGATGACCAATTAATAAGCAAGATTACATTTTATTAAATGACATTTACTATATAATGTCTCAAACTTTAGCATAAGAGCTGCTTGATAACATCAGCTTGATGATTTGTGCATGTACTACAACTGGAGGCCTTGCAGCATGTAGATGATCTGCATTCAGCTGTCCAGGGTGTGCTTGTCAAACATGCACTCCTCTGCCATCCTGTTGTTGCCAGCATCCATCTTGGAAAAGTTGGTGATGTGGTCACCAAGCTTCTTGATGGTCTCAACCTGCTCATTCAGGAAGTCACACAGACATCAGAAAAGAATTTAGAAAATGGAAACCATTGTTCTCAAAAATACTTAATATCTATTCAAAAATGCTTAAAATATCTCTTCTTTGGTGAATAAACTTTATTATTCTTAGTCCATTATTGAATTATGACTTATATTTCTGTCTTGCTCTGTCAAAAATGAGTCTATGCATATCTGGAGGGAATAGAATGTGTGTATCAAAGTCTCCATCAGGAGGGACAAAACAAGTTGACTAAGCAGTGTTTTACTAAACATTGCCCATGAAAGATCATTCCGTCAGTTGCAACAACTGCAAACTCCCAAGAGCTGACATGGAGCTGCGTCTCTGTGACTCAGCATTTTGCAAGTACGTACATAACCTGATCACCTTGCCACGATAGGTGTGAAGCCATCAAATTCATAGACAAAACCATAATCCTCTCTGTCTCTAATCATATTTAATTCATATATGTTTCCAAATATTTAAAATATATTGAACACATGAAGTAACACTTCCTTTCAAAACTTACACCATTAAAAGCAAGACTAGAACGGTAACTGCTGCAAAGCATTCACTTTGAGTTCCACTTAATACATCTACATCTTGTTTTTATTTCTTGTTTACAACAAACATATTAGGGTATAATTATTTAGCTTCAAATAACTTTAATCTTTTCACTATTAACTGACATGTATTACAACATACAACCTAAATTTTACGTGGCTTGACCTTCAAAAGTACACATCTGTGCCTTATCTAAAAGGGTGTACACAGACCAGGGGTCTGTATCATGAAGCCAGTTTAGCTGGCTAGTCAGGTAAGTTTCAGTTTAGTTTGCACCAATCCTGGGTTTTAGGTACCATGAAATTAGCTTGGCTTTTAGCAGCATTCATTGCCATAGTATAACTTACACTCCACGGCTAACCTGCTCCGGGGCAGGTTATGTTCTGAGTTAGAGATCTCTAACTGAAATTGGACCAATCAGATGTGAGCAAAGTGACACATGTCTGACACACGCAAAAAAGTCACTCCCAAGTTTCTCTTGCTCCAAATTAAAGGTCACTAGTACTTAAAAAAATGATTTATTGATAATTACTTAGCGTTATTTTATATGATTTATATAATTATATGATTTATATTATTATTAATCCATTACACACAAGCAATTTTAGTTTAACAGTTATAACAAATCATTTATTTTAAATGAATGTTACAGGTCACATCAAGTAATATAAATAAGCTGTAGAATCAATAGGTAACGCTTTAAAAATGACTACTTGAACTTACATGTTCAAATCTCTGTACATATTTCCAACTGTATAAACTAACTTTAACTTTATAATTTTCACTTGTGACTGCACTGATAAAGCAAGATAATTTGTTTTATTTGTCCTCTTTCATGAACAAGTACTTTTTTTCTTTGTAAATGCATTTAAATTCATCATATTCTTCAATCTCTTAACCTTTAGCAAAACCTTTAACCTTTAACCAAGGCTTGTGATTGGCTGTTCGCCAGTTATGTCACACATTCATGTGCTCCACAAACTCAGGATCAAAGCCTGAGTTGACAAAGAAAGTTGACGATCAGCATCATGGTACCAACAAATTGGAGGGGTTTGGTTTTGTCAACTCGAAACTAATCCTGTAACTCTGAATTTCTTCAACTACCATCATGGTACAGGCCCCAGGTCTCACCATTTTAAAAATAACAACAAGTGAATCCAGCCAAAAATGTTTATTCATCAAATTCACCATGTTAAAACCAATTAGTGCACATTCAACAGAAAAGCATTGGCTTGGCTATAACAATTAAGTAATAAAGAGAGCAAAACTGAATTGTCTAATGGTGACATTGTGGAACTTAATGTTCAACTTATCAAACTTTAACATTTTAAACAATAGCTGTGACAAGAACATCTTGTTTGATATATGGCTGGAGGCTTTGCAGCATGTAGATCAGTGGTCTCAAACTCAATTCCTGGAGGGCCACAGCTCTGCATACAGTAGTTTAGCTCCAACCAGCTCCAACTCACACCTGCTTGGAAGCTTCTAGTGATCCTGAAGACCTTGATTAGCTGGATCAGGTGTGATTGATTAGTGTTGGAGCTAAACTGTGCAGAGCTGTGGCCCTCCAGGAATTGAGTTTGAGTTTGAGACCACCGATGTAGATGATCTGAGGGCTACATTTAGCTGTCCAGGGTGTGCTTGTCAAACAGGTACTCCGCCATCCTGTTGTTGCCAGCGTCCATCTTGGAAAGGTTAGTGATGTGGTCACCAATCTTCTTGATGGCCTCAACCTGCTCATCCAGGTAGTGAGTCTCCAGGAAGTCACACAGCTGTTGGATAAAAGAATTTAGACGATAAAATTTAGTTTCATAAAATGGATCAACTTCCCTACAGAGGCATGAACATGAAGACGTGGACTTGGATCCATGCAGATCTGGAAGGACATCTTCATAACTCACATGAGGGTCTCCCTTCTCGGAGGCGACCTTATGCAGTTCCAGCAGAGCCTGGTTGACGTCCTTCTCCAGCTGAAGAGCGCACTGCATAGCAATCAGTCCATTGCCCCAAACATCACGCTCAGGTTTCTGGATTGGGAGAAAAAACACATCAGTGAGAAGGATGCCTACACCTTCAGTTCAACAGGTGCTTACAAGAATAATATCCGTTAATACTTGTAGAGTCATCATCGTTATTTATTTCAGCATTTAAAGCCAGAAGGTTTAGTTAAAATACTGTCAACCTACCTTGACGTCCTGGAGGACGATGCGTCCCCCCCTCTTGTTCTGGAACTCCATGAACTTCTCAGCATGCTCGCGCTCCTCCTCGCTGTTCTTCTTGAAGAACTTGGCAAAACCAGGAAGGGCGACATCATCCCGTTTGAAGTATTGAGCCTATGGTAAAAAAAGAAAAGAAAGAAAATCAAAGATGAAAATAAGACAGCACATTGAAGCATATCATGTCATGTCATAAAGTATTTACCATGAAAAATGCACTTACCATGGAAGTGTAGGTGTATCCTGCGTAAAGGTCCAAATTGATCATCTTGTTGATCAAAGCCTCGCAGTCGCGGTCGTAGTTCTGGCGAACCTGAGAATTCTCCATTTCGGTGGGTATTTTTATTAAAATGTTGGTTCAAAATAAATAAGAAATTTAAATAGTTAAAAACAAATCTAGCAGATCTGTCCAGTCACTGTTGATGCAAGAATCTCCTCAGAAGCTGTGAGTGAAATGAAGGTGTGTGTTCATCTTATATACACTCACATGAAGCATCAATGGCACTGAAACCAGCCAATCAAAACATGAGTAACGAAGTTCCATTCAGCTGTGACAACAAAGACAAGCTCAAATTTCATGAGTCTTTTTTTACCTTTTCATTATTAATGGAAAACTGATGCCAAAAAGTCCAGAACTCAAGTCATGAAATTCGGTGGAGTTGAAGATGCAACCTGTCAAAGAATATACAAATTCACAAATGCTTTATGCGACCAAAAACACTAAGAAGTAGTGAGATAACAACACATGAGAGAGTCCTATGTCTTGAATATTTTGACATCATGGAGAAAAAGGCTCATTTCACTTAATAAAGTGCTTTTGCTGTAAAGTCTTGTACTTTTCTAGAAAATCTAGTACATGATAGCACTTCAGCCTTTTTCGGCCACAGTATTTCACCACCAGCAGTTACTGTCATAAAACTCTGTCAAGTTTTAATGACATTCAATTTGCATGTGATCTAAGTTTGCTTTCTCAAATAATATCACTTAATAAATCATCGAGAAGAGGTTGTGTGTGCCAAATAGCCTACAGTAAAAAAAATGTACCAAAACTAACAAATAAATAAGTAGGTAAATAAACTGTGAATTAGGCTACTGACCTAAGAATGCTATTTATATTTATCTTAATAGAAGCATTGATATACCAAATCTCATGGGACAGTCTTGCAATAACATAATTCCTGTGTGGAGGTAGTGTTGGTTTTCACTTGTTAGTAAGAGTAATTAGTCTGGTGACAAAGCAATTTTGTACTCAAAATTGCCCATGAAACCTCATTCTGTGTCAGCTACAAACAAATGCAAACTCCCAATAGCTGACATGGAGCTGTGTTTCTTGTGACTCAGCATTTATTTACTGTTAGTTGTGGGTACATTTGTAACCTGATCAACTCACTACAGTGTAGGTGTAAACATCTTGAGCTTGGTTATGGTAAACCGTGTTTGTTGGTGTCACCCTTCATTTATAATTCATATATTTGTTCTAAAATATTTCCACTTTAGAAAAATATCGTCATCATGTGACACACAGCAGCCACAATAGCACTTATGTTTTATATATTTTTTCCTCTTTATTCAAAACATTCCCAAACGCATTAACTATATCATGAAATATCTTGATTCTCTCCTTTATAGATTATGTTAGTTGATCTATAGTGGGCGATGGTCAAAGTAGCCTAATAATGTAATAGATTAACTAATGTAATCTAAACTAATGTAAATTAATGTAATCTATTAGCATAAAAACCTGTCTGTTTACTTAACAAATATGGGTGTCATGCCATAACATTTTAATACGACTGAATTTATATTTAATGTGAATTTAACATTGAAAGTTAATGTGGATAAAAACATTGTAAGTTAGGCTACTAACCATTACACTTTCATTGTAGCCTACAGAAAGAGAGCAAAGAACAGAGGTGTACTCTCAAAAACTCCCATTAAAATCACTGAAGCTGTTTACACTATAAAATAAATATCTTACAGATTCGTACACATATTTGCATTTTGTTGTTTCTGACGAATTCGCCAGAAAGAGGTAGGCCTATTCAGTCAGCGAGCGAGTGAAGAAAACACCGGCATTTTAGTGATGACTCATCTGAACACCTCTGATTGGTCAATGCATTCATAAGCTCAACAGCATCGTGTGTGATTGATTATAATGCAGCGCTGTACAAACGCGTCTGTCTCTGGTAGGGCTGTTCGATTCCGAAATTTTTGGAATCGAATCCGATTCTGATTCCTGGTTCTGGAATCGATGTGATTCTTTTTCGATTCTTGTTTTTTTAGATCGAAGGAACCTAATCTCGCCATGACTGCAGGGTATAAAGGTCGTAGAAAGTATCCTTCTCATAATATGAAGCTTTATTTGTAAAAAAAAAAAAAAAATTGACGATACATTTCTATAGCTCTGATCGATTTTTAAATTGTAATTTTGTCTGCTTTTCCCGTGAAATTAGTCGTAGCCCACTGCTCAGCAGGGACATGCGTTTATCGCATGAATTGAACAAGACAATATTGTCTAAAATAAATGTGCACAGTTCAGCTGAATGATGAAGTTTACTTTGACTGTATGCTTTGCACAAAATTAACAAACTGTACATTGAAACACAATAACCAGAACATTAACAATAACACTGATAGAGCCCGTGGTTTATTTGTCAATCAGATGCGCTCTCGGCCACTGATCCATGCTCGTGACGTTTTCTTTTAGAATTATCATTGGCTGATATATATATATATATATATATATATATATATATATATATATATATTAGATGGAAATAAGATCAAGACCCTCGATCACGTCATTATCTATTCTGTCGTGCAGCGCTCAAAATTGTGGACAACATAAGCCAGTTCCACCGTAAAATGACTTCTGAATCGTTTTTTTTTTTTTAACTGGTTCATTAAAACTATCTATCCGAAAGAACCTTTTCGTGGAAATGAATCAGACTTCTAATCACTTTTAGCGAGCATGAGGCGAAGGGTAATAAAAATATAAAAATGAAATAGATCTTTTATATATAAAAAAGAATGAACTTTTATCTCACAACTCTCGTAATTACGAGGTGAATGGTGCTTCTCAAACGGAAGGCTGCTTCCTCAAATTCAGATGATCTCAGTACCGACTCGTTTTCTTTCAGTTTATTTTCGTGAATTTAAATGTGTGCAGCCTTCCGTTTGAGAGGCACCAATAGGTAAGCTTTGTTGAACTGAAAAAGGCTCTGAATGAGGAGTCGATTCCTCTTGATGGGATCGATTCCAACCTTTGGAATCGACTCTCAATTCCCAACGCCTCGGAATCGAAGAATCGATTCTTTTTGGAATCGATTCCCAGCCCTAGTCTCGAACGCAAATTTGAATTTAGCAGCTGATGCTGTGCCGCACTGAACGTTCTAATCACGCCGGTGTGATCATATTAAAATATAGAAAATATTATTAAGCTATTTTTTGTCTTTTGGAAGCTGCATTCAAAATCCACTTGGCTCAAAAATCTGAGGGGGCACGTGCCCCCTCACTTTGAATGGGCATGACGCCTCTGGCTGAAACACTGTGGCTTGGTTAGGTCATAGATTGTAGCAAGAAGAACATGGTGTTAACCTGCCTTGGCCAAACTGCAGGGGACATCTAAGATGACAGACTGCTAGCCTATAGATTACATAAATAAAAATTACTTACTGATATGGGTTTCATTTACTTTTCATTTGTCAGGTGGAAGAATCTAGGTGGGTTTAGGAACATGCAATATGGTGGAAATATATTGCATCTCGGAAGTAAACAGAAATGAAAGAAAACATCAAAATATTTTAAGTGATGACAACTTATAATGAAATTTTGTAGCATAAACACAATTTTTTAAAGTTGATTATTCAAAAACTAATTGTAAAACTAAAACGAGTTGTGGCCCCGGAAGCAGTTATATTTCAGTTGAACTAGACATTTGGTATTGCAGATGCTAAATCTAACTTATTTAGCATGTAAATTTAATGAACAAGTAAGATACTTGACGTTGGATACTTGGATTACTGGCATTAGTGCAGTCATTGCTCATAGAGTCCATGTGTTTGTCTAGAGTCACCCACAGTTTAACCACAAGCACTACTTTTCAGCACTGTGGTAACCACAAAAACATGATATAAACTCTTTAATAATCCTGTAAGTTACTACAATATAATAAAAATCTATTAAGGCAGAAATTTGAGTTAATGTGTCATTTTAATATCAGCACAACTCATCAAAAGGATGTTTAATTAAATCAATAAATTATCATTGATAACTTGCAACCATGCATTTTTTAAAGGTAGTAGTTCCCCTCAGTTTCTTTGTAGAGTGTGGATGAAACAGGTCACCAATTAATCACAGTCTTTCTCTTTAAATAATTAGTTTACTCTTAAAATCCCAGTATTTGTCTCAGAGAGACAATTAAAATATAATTTATGATTCATTACTCGTAAATGATATACGTAAACTTTACATAAATGGTTAAAAATAGCCCACAATTTTAAATAAAAAGACAAGTCAATCCAGTCCAAAATGTTTATTCATCAAATTCACCAGGTTAAGACCAATTAGTGTACATTTAACAGGAAAACAATGGCTTGGCTGTAACAAGAATAACAAGAGTAAAACTGCATAAACTTTTACTTGATTTAAACCTTTCAGCTGTTTAAAATGTACAGTTCTGCATATAAGCTGTGTGGTGAAAACATATAATGTGCTCTTAAAAAACCTGATTTAAAAATGATTTAAAAGCACATTACAGAGGGACACTTTGGAGCATACATATGATCTGAGCGCTGCATTTAGCTGCTGTCGCCATCCAGAGTGTGCTTGTCAAACAGGTACTCCGCCATCCTGTTGTTGCCAGCGTCCATCTTGGAAAGGTTAGTGATGTGGTCACCAATCTTCTTGATGGCCTCAACCTGCTCATCCAGGTAGTGAGTCTCCAGGAAGTCACACAGCTGTTAGACAAGACATCACCTATTACAACCTATTATGCACTTTTCCTATTGCTTTTTCAGATATGTATCTTTTGCATGTCTGAAGGTAAATCTTCAGAACTCACATGGGGGTCTCCCTTTTGAGAGGCAACCTTATGCAGGTCCAGCAGAGCCTGGTTGACGTTCTTCTCCAGCTGAAGAGCGCACTGCATAGCAGTCAGTCCATTGTCCCACACATCACGCTCAGGTTTCTGAAGAGAGACACAATCAGAGGAGTGAGCAAACTACACACAGGCATAATGTCATTTTGTAACAAAACACTTGTTCAAAATAGTGTCAACCTACCTTGACGTCCTGGAGGACGATGCGTCCCCCCCTCTTGTTCTGGAACTCCATGAACTTCTCAGCATGCTCGCGCTCCTCCTCGCTGTTCTTCTTGAAGAACTTGGCAAAACCAGGAAGGGCGACATCGTCCCGTTTGAAATAGTGAGCCTGTGATAAACAAAATCAAAAAAGGGTTCAACATAAATAAGTAGGCTATCCAATATTTATACATAATATTTAAGTCCAGATATGCAGCACTGAGAAAAGACCAAAAAAAAAGCACTAGCATTTTCTCTGACTAAACATTATTGGTGCCCCACAAAGTGTCAGATCAACTGTAATCCAGGGAGAGACAATTTGATTATTAATGAAAAGAGAGATGAACTAAAGGAAAAATACTTGCCATGGAAGTGTAGGTGTATCCAGCGTAAAGCTCTAAATTGATCATCTTGTTGATCAAAGCCTCGCAGTCGCGGTCGTAGTTCTGACGAATCTGAGAAGTCTCCATTTCGGCGGATTTTATGGTTTTATTACCAAAAACGTACAAAATATGAAATTTCGACGAGATCGAAGTTCCGTTCAATCACTGTTGAAGCAAGAACCTCTTCAGATCTTCCCGAAGCTGTGAGTGAAACGAAGGTGCGCGTCCATCTTATATAGGCTACGATCAGCGCATGATGCTGAGTCAGTGGAACATGAATAATTAAGTGACGAGACACTCTGCTGTGTCATTCTGTAAGATAACAAGGACAAGATCAAGGTTCATTACATTTTTTTCTTGTTCACAATGGTCCTTTAGGTTACTTAAAATAACACTAAGGTGCATGCCCTTTTATAAAATAAAGCATGATTTGTATCTAAAATAGTAAAAAATGTAGCCTATCTAACCTAAAATTAACTAAATGTAGATTTACTTTGTTTCATCAAGGTCACATGGGAGTGAAATAAGTAAGTAAGTAGGCGTGCAAGTAAAGTAAATAAATAAATATCCATCCATTTTTACAAATCGCTTGAAGGGTCATTGGGATGCTGGAGCATTCAAAAATATAGACAAATGAAATATTCCACAATTAATAGCTAATAGTTTGTTTTTCATTTATTTCTACTATCATTAGAATATCTACGGAAATGTTACAGTTAAAGTATGTTATATTAGCTAATATAAGAATTTAATATGAGTCCGTTTAGAGAAAATAAATCAATAAAACCCAACTGTGCATTTAATACTTAATACTGAGGTGAAATATCTTTGTGCAATATGTGTGATATCAGAACTTAATCTCCATATGATGATAGTCACTTTTGATGTCACATAATATGCAATCATCAGCAGTTACAAACCGATAAGACTTTGCAAACTCAGCTTTCATGTACTGGTTGATCTAAACAGGGTTTATCACAATTCTGGCACGGTTCCATGATTCCTGTTTAAAAAAAAACATAATAAAAACCTTGTCAGCACAGTTTTGTAACAGTTTACATTAAACGTCATTTTAATTTTACAGGTTCAAACATTTTACAGGAAAATTTATTTATTTATTTATTTATTGAGTTACAAAATATCAGAATTTCAAGGATGCATGTGACCTTGCATACTAACAGCCAGTGTGAGTGGCAGATATCACCAGACAGTGATGTCATCCCTGGTAACTGCATTTGGATGAAAAAAAAAAAATCATTAGGGTGACAATGACAAAGCATGTTGTACCAGTATGAACTGTCAGTCTGTTAGCAAATGTAAAGAGATGAGGACATGACACTGAGCTGTGTTGCTGTGACTCAGCAATTTGTCATTTATGCCATATTATGGAACATGTGAGTATGTTTGTTATCTGATCAGCTCCCCAGAGACCAGATGTGTAACCTTCCCTTTTACACCTGCCATAACCTTTTTCAGTTTAGTAACACCAGGTAACACCATTTTTATAATTCTCATATAAACAGAATATTCACCATATCTTTCATTACATTTTGTTCTTAAAAAAAACATCATCAAACACTAAAGATTGTAACTGTTTTTAACATTGGAATAAAGAATACTGAAATGCTTTACAAAACTGTACTATAACAGAACACAAATTCACAGTGTATAATAAGTGCAGTTTTGTCTTAAAGAGATAGTTCACCTAAAATGAAAATTCTGTCATTATTTACTCACAAACAATAACAACAAAACATTTTTTTTTGCCATACAAGTTTGTATGACATAATGTGAACTTTTATTTTTATGTGAGCTGTCCAATTTTACAAAAAAAATTCAAATCTGATTTTGTAGAGGGAATATATTGCAATACATTATTTACATTTTTTTTAATTTGTTTTATATTTTATTTTATTTCATTTTTCAGAGCCATGTCAAATATGAGAGCATCACAGAACTGGCATTGAAGCATTTAGGGCACTGAAACTGATACATCAAGTATAGAGAAACACAAAACCACAGGCAGTTTAACAGGAATGAGTAGGAGCTGCAAATTAACCAATCCATTCCACCAGTAATAAAATTGACCGCAACACTACACACCTACAGTCTACAAAAAAATGTAACTACATGATTAATTTTTATTGACAACCAAAACTGGACAGTGGATTTCTTGTTCACATGCCTGCTTTGTGTAGAACTGGGAGGGGGTAAATGTTGTTAAGGGTGAAATGTTGTTTTTTAAGTCCTTGTTGTATTAACTTTATTTGTGTGGAAAAGGGTTTTCCCGCTTATGAGTGCTGTTTTCAACACTAAGGCTCTTTAGCATGATTTTATTTTAGTGCCCAGAAATTTCAGGTGTTTGAATTCCCATAGACATGTAGAATTCCAAGCCAAGTATTGTGCACTCAGGAATAGCTTACGCCACCGCTGAGATGAGCAACTGAAGGCCAACGATCTAAATGTTATCCATACTGATTTTATTTTTGAATATAATTTTAAATGTTTCAGCTTGAGAAATTATACCACAAGCTTTAGCGACAACAGCTATCAGCTGCCCACTGATTGAAGCTAAGCTGGTTTGAATCTGGTCAGTACTTGCATAATTGAAATCCTGAAGGAAACAGTGGTTGCAGTTGGAAGAGATGTTAGTGAGGCCAACAGGGGGAGCTCATCCTGTTGTCAGTACAGATCCTAATGCTCCAGTATAGTGATAACACTAAAGGCAGCATGACATTATGACTTTCTGTGTTCAGTGTAAACCTAACCTGTCTTCCTCAGACAGATCTGGGGTATGTGTAAAACTAGTGGCCTAATACTGTATCAGCTGCATCACTCCATACTCAACAACATAGTAATAAACATAAAAGCTTTTTCCGTTGCAGACAATGGAGCCCCACCCCAGGCTTACATAATGTTTTGACTAATGATCCTGTTTAGGTAAACTGAATTTAGTTAAATCCTAATATTTGTGGGTCTACATTAATCATATTAAACAGATTCTATTGCATCTCAGAAATATTTTCCCTTCTGCATATGCTCCTGTAGTCGTAAAAACATTGTTGTCAGTCAGAAGGTCAATCAGTATGCAATGCATAGTATTTGGCATCAGTTATTCCAGGAAAAACTTTGATATACCACAGTTTAATCATTACCTTTTTGTAGGCCAGACAGAATAAATCATTAACTGCTAAGATAAATGCTTGTTCAAATATCACTTTCATATTCAATAACCTCTAACACACCAGTTTGTTCAAAACAAAGAGAACAGTCAATCCAGCCAAAAAGGTTTATTCATCAAATTCACTTGATTAAAACCAATTAGCGTACATTAAACACAAGCATCAGCTTGATGACTAAAAACAACAAGATGACCAATTAAAAGAGCCAGTATCTTCTGTAGCCTCTAAATGTTACATTTTCAGCTTCTCAAAGTTTAAAAATTTGCATTAGAGCTGCATGATAACATTGCTTGATTTATGCATACAGTATAGCTGGAGGCTTTGCAATATGCGTATGATTGGAGCGCTGCATTTAGCTGCTGTCGCCATCCAGAGTGTGCTTGTCAAACAGGTACTCCGCCATCCTGTTGTTGCCAGCGTCCATCTTGGAAAGGTTAGTGATGTGGTCACCAATCTTCTTGATGGACTCAACCTGCTCATCCAGGTAGTGAGTCTCCAGGAAGTCACACAGCTGTTAGACAAGAAAAAGATATTAGGACACTTAATTCAATAAATTAGGATGGGATAGCGGTAGTAATGTACATCAAAACATGGACTTTGGAACTCACATGAGGGTCTCCCTTCTCAGAGGCAACCTTATGCAGGTCCAGCAGAGCCTGGTTGACGTTCTTCTCCAGCTGAAGAGCGCACTGCATAGCAGTCAGTCCATTGTCCCACTCATCGCGTTCTGGTTTCTGAAGAGAGACACAGGAGTGAGCAAACTACACACAGGCATAATGTCATGTTGTAACAAAACACTTGTTCAAAATACTATCAACCTACCTTTACGTCCTGGAGGACGATGCGTCCCCCCCTCTTGTTCTGGAACTCCATGAACTTCTCAGCATGCTCGCGCTCCTCCTCGCTGTTCTTCTTGAAGAACTTGGCAAAACCAGGAAGGGCGACATCGTCCCGTTTGAAATAGTGAGCCTGTGATAAACAAAATCGTTAAGGAAGTGATTAACGATACTAGAGAGACACGCTCGTTCACCACAGATTCTTGGCGTCGTGAAAGTAATGTAAGAATAAATTAACGTTAGTCCATGCCTGAATTGCACAGCCGACATACACTGTCTCAAAAGACATGGTTTAGCATATGGATTTTAAGAAATCAGATACTTGCCATGGAAGTGTAGGTGTATCCAGCGTAAAGCTCCAAATTCATCATCTTGTTGATCAAAGCCTCGCAGTCGCGGTCGTAGTTCTGGCGAATCTGAGAATCCATTTCGGCGGATTTTTGTAGTTTTATTATCAAAATGTCGGTAAAAAAATATATAAATATATAATGAGATGTTTTCGAAGGGAAATTCCAGCGAGATCGAAGTTCCGTTCAATCACTGTTGAAGCAAGAACCTCTTCCGATCTTCCTGAAGCTGTGAAATGGAAGGTGCGAGTTCGTCTTATATACGCTCACAACGTAACACGTCAGTGAAACTGAAACCAGCCAATCAAAGAACGAGCTGAGTAAAGAGGAAGTGGTAAACAACAGTCAGCTGAGAATCAGTAGACAAAGGAGTTAAGATACTTTTTCCCTTTTTCATAATTAATGGCAAGATAAAAACCAACAGAAAACGATTTGACATTCTAGGTTTTGTATGTAGCCTATTTGTAAAGTAAAATGTAGACAATATCAGACCTTTAAGAACAGTAAATTCGATGTTTTGTAATTAAACATATATTTAAATTACATCAGGGGTGCAATGCAATTATTTAAATATTGAACGAAAAAATCCTTATTATTAACAAAACACTGAACAGTAAACCTGATTCTAAGATTTGCGTTAACTGAGCAAAGTATAGAAATTAGAACGAATGCAAAATGTTTAGTATAATTCAGTATACTTTAGTATAATTTAGTATAAAAACTTTTTAGTATAATTCAGCATGTTTCAACCCGACACCTGTACCACATTGTATTTTCACACCAAACATTTAAGGTTGAACCTTAAACTATTTACAGAAACGATCAAATGACCCTTGACTTCCTTGGCACACTTGACTTTGTGTAATCGTGTCAAAGGATCAAAGTGTGCTGAATTAGTGAAATAAAATAGTTTAGTATAACGGTTAAAAACAACCATCTTTCCCCCTAATAATAACGTTGAATTTGCTGTGCTGCGTATGTTACACTATAGAAACGAAAGCCATGGTTGTGGTAATATCATGGGACAGTCTTCCAACTATATTGAGCTCTGTTTTTCACTAACTGCCTTCGGATGCAAAGGTAATCCATCAGGTGACAGTGACTAAGCATTTTGGTATCATAATTTGCACACGAAACCTCACTTTTGTCAGCAATAAAACATGTACACTCACAAGACGTGGCATTTTGCTGTGTCACTGTGACTCAGCAGCATTTCGCCAGTTCACTCACGTATGCATGACGCGAGCACATTTGGAACCTGAATGAACTCGTCAGTGTGTGGAGTCTTCATTATTTTCAGCTTCGTAGTAAACAGTTTTCAGCGTCAGTATAGAATGCCACATTATAGGTATTTTCATATCAGTGTTTATTATATATATATATATATATATATGTATGTATATATATAAACTTTTGGAAAGTAATGAGAATAGATGTCTATCAACATCTATTGCTAAATGAGGAGAACTACGTGAACTTATGCTACTTATTAAGTTTTCCCAGACAGCACAGATACTCTAAAAAGAACGATTGATCTGGGAAACATCTGACGTGTAAAAACATCTGATATTAGCGCAGTTTTACATACATTCTAAAATCATAAACATATTCAAGACATTTTCTAAATGTCTATATAACGTGTCTAAGAGACGTATTGTAAATAAGCAAACACTCTAAAAAAAATAAAAAAAATACATCTTGCAGTATGTAAATGCAGACACCAAATATTTGTCTCCGTGATGTATGTGTGGCTGCTATTGCTATTTTTAGTTAAGTATTCTCTATTCTACAGAGTACCACTAATTTTGGGCCAGTTTTCTGATCATTTAATATCTTTTTAATCAGTTTTCATTTAAGCACTCTAAACAAACATATCATTGTGTACCTCACATACATACATACATATATATATATATATATATATATATATGGCAACAGGGAATGTATGTTAATGTTTTACATTTTTTTGCATTTGTAACAAAACCTGTACTATATTGCAATAAACAAGTTAGACTTGTTTTAACAGTTTATTTTTCAGAATACAACCGTATGTCATGGGAAAAAATAATAAAAGTAATCTTCCCTATTTCACCTGACTTTGTGAAAGTGAAACAAATGTTAGAAGTTCTCCTAACATGCCCGGTCGTGTTGTCAAAATGGCTTGAGGAAAACTATAAAACTAAACTAATAAGTGCTTTATGCAGTGGGGATCCAAATACTTTTCCAGACCACCGCCCTCCTCCAAAGCTCTTCTTGAAGAGAGGAATTTGAGCTGGTCCAGTTTTGTCCTGCTTCCCTCTCTTCCTCCTCTTCAGAGTGTAGCCACAGACGTTTAAGGGGACTGACACAAGAGTACTGAAGAAACTGACAGCCCTGATGAAAAGAAGTTCCATACATTCAATAAGATCAGTGCTGACAGTACATTTTCCTTGTTCAAAGTAGGCAAAATAGCCTGTAGGCTTATACAGTTATATAGAACAACATCTTTGTCAATGTATGCCCCTGCAAAGGTCAAATACACAGTGTTTCCATTCCCTAAATCTCAATGCCTATGTGTCTTCCATTTTTAGACAAAAATTCCCTCACCTCTTTACTTCCCCAATACCAAATGCTTTGAATCACACTGTGGTTGGCAAGTGCCTGAGTCAGCTGATCCCTGCCCCCTGTTATTATACTGACCAGACCTCCAGGGATATCAGAGCCTTGCAGGACCTTTGAGCAAAAAACAGAAGTTGAAAACATAACAAACATAAAGAACTGCAACGTGAAGTTTAATTGTAAAACCTGAACATTAATGGAAACAGTCTGATGTTTATAGTGAGAGTGTGAAGTGTCTACTGCTACCACTTTAAACATACACATATACAGAAATGTATATTTGAAAAGTAACAAACCTGAATAAATTCAAGTGCTGGAAGAGGGTATTTTTCACTTGGCACCATGACAACTGCATTACCCATTGCAATAGCTGCCCCTAACAAGGACACTAGAGAGAGCAGTGGATTGGAGTTGGGGAGAATCACTCCCAGCACCCCTAATGCCTCAGGAGTTGACAGGGCAGAACCAGACTGGGGCAGGAACTTTAATGGGATGGACACATAATTAGAAATCAGGCAAATGAAATCTTGGGTTCCAATACTAATGAATAAATATTGTAGGTTCTTACTGGAGTTCCACCCTGCTCTTTATCACAGCGTGCAGCCCAATCAGAGAGCCTGGAGACGCTAAGCTCCACCTCTTTCTCTGCCTCTTCTAATGAGATGCCAGTTTGAGTCTGGATCGATACAGCCATGTCCCGCCTCCTCTTATCTAGACTGTCAGCAAGTGAATAAAGGGACTGAGAGCGTGCAGCGTGGCTTTTCTTCATCCACCTGCAACGACAATGTCAAAAAAGGTTGACCTAAATTGTTTTGGTCTGTATGCTTTATCCTCATGGTAACTTTTTCATATGCTCCTACCCTGGCTGGACCTTAATGGCAGCCTCGACTGCATTCCGGACATCCTTCCGGCCTCCATCTGGGCAGTGAGCCAGCACAGCGCCCCCAGGGGCCAAAACTGACCTGCTGCAGCCCGAGTCAGCTTTACGCAACTGACCACCCACAAACTGGGAGTAAAAGCGAGGGACACTGTGAGAGAGAGAAAGAAAGAGAAATGGGTCATAGAAGAAGACAAGACTAGGTCTGAGTTCAGCAGACAGCAGTAGTGGTCATTTAGCCATATTTTTTATGCTAAAGAGTACCCAGTGGGCACCTTGATATCAATTTGAAGTCAAATATTAGTCAAGACTTGATCAACATGCTGTAAAATCACTTTAAATTCAGTGGATGGCAATTTCTTCCAGTGATAGGTTACTGAAATTAGTTTAACGTATATGTAGGCCAAAATGTTTGATGATCAATTTACAACAAATCAAATCAACATCATGTCAAGTTTTTGACATCAGTTTAATTTGCATATTTGACTGGTTTTTTGGGTTTTTTTTTTTTGCAATTTTGATGTCTTCTCAACATGAATTGCCAGCTGGGTATGTACTAAAAATACAGTAATACTATTAAATAATGTAATTCATGTTACGCAACTCATTGGTACAGAAAAAAAAGAAAAACGAGGAAAAAAGCAAAATCAAAATCAGTGGACGAAATTTTAAAGCCTGGGTGCATTTTACAGTATTTTGTGACTTGATTTCTATGGTTCAGAGAGGAGGAAAGTAAAGTGCAAGGAAGTAGTGAAGTACAGTGACCTATAGTACAGGAAGCTGCTCAAAAAATGTTTCCAGCAATGTCACAATTCATTTTCAAAGAGAGAGGATAGTCCCACGCAATCTGTTGCTGGTAGTGCTGCTACAATACAAAGAAAATCAATCAAAACATTATGATTTTAGAACAGGGTCACTCCGTGTCAAATTTCTGAAACTTCCCTGGGTAAAGACTCAGGTATGGTTTATTTTCTGTGTTCCGCTCTGTCTCACGCAAGCTGTTCAAAGCATACTGAATTGACTGTGAGCGCAGATGGACAACCAACTGGAGCTTTAAGTGCTCACTCTTCCACAGTCTGTGTGAACCCAAAAATCTGGCTTGCATGTGGACGCTGTGACCGGAACTCAGTAGACTGTGCTGAGGACAAAAATTATGTCACACAGATTGTCTGCAGGCCAGAGTAGAATGCGGACAAGAGAAGTATACTTCTGGCTTAAATTGAAAATGAGTAAAATTCAGCAACTTGCACATTGAGCCGTAATGAGATCCCCATATCTCTGGGACTGAAGCATATAGCCGTCACAGTTCTCAGGGAGAAACGGAAGCACGGAGGCCAGGAACGAGGAGAACTCACAAATAGAGTCTTTAATAATCCAACAGGGTTACACGGAGCACAGGCAGGGAAGACATTCAAAACCGGACGCTAAAGACAGGGAAACACAGGGCTTTATACTAGAACTAAACGAGGCGACAACTAGATAATTAATAAAACATACCTGGAACTAATGGAACAGAATGAGGACAGGAACAGGAAAAACCAAATAAGGGCATAAGGAAACACAGGGAGCACGTGGAAACACAAGACACAGGGAAACAAAGTCTGGCAATAGGACCTTAAAAATGAAGATACTAAAGAGGTATAAGAACAAGAATCTAAAAGGATATTGAGATTTTATTGAAAAAAAAAGAAGAAAAGTGCATTTTCACATATTTGAACTGCCACCATTGGAATACAATGCAACAAAGTTTGATAAAGTCAACAAATTTTACTAAGACCTATTTTACTCTATACCATCTTTCTAAAGTCATTTCTCCTCTTTAATTTGACTCCAAATAGTAGGTCAAATTGTCATTTGACCCCCTCTACAGTTCTAAACACACTACAAGATAGTGGAAAAATCAGTAAATATTCATCCATGACATTAAATATTTCACCAGGAAAAAAATGGACCGAAATGAAAACTCTGGTTGAGTTAACTTCGGAATGACCCTGTAGAAATGAGGTGTTAGTGCTAAAAACCAAACTCAACTAATCCAGTCTAAATACTTCAAGACAGACTTTTGATGATATTCATGTTTATAAATATAAATAGTTTGTTCAATTTTTGACACAAAACCTATATACATTTCGTAGTTCACCACTGAACTATGAGCCACAACACACCCACCTGGAAGGATCAAATCCTTCAGGTATCATGAATTTGGAAGCTGCAGAGCCAAAATCAGCATAGTTGATAGAGCTGGGATTGGAGTAAGGGAAGGAGGGTGAATGTGACAGCCGAAGGAACTGATACAGACCCTACAGAGGAACAGAAAGCACTGAAAGAGTCAGACATTCTCAACTGGTCACCAACCAAGACCATACATCCAATCAGAAATATAGTAGAAAAACCCAAAGGAACAGAAACAATGGCGTAGACAACACTGAATTCCATTCTCAGTACATGAAAGTAAACATGTGACCATTTTTATAATATACCTCTCTGCCTCCATCGGTGCAGTTCCCACTCTCCCGCCGTCCACACAGAGGCAATGCAGGATCCATTACAGAATGACAGTTCACCCACACCAAACCTACACACAGACTATGGAGAAAGAAAAAGAGATAAAAGAAGGGAAGTAAGAGATCAAGATCAAAATGAAATCAAGGTTGCCCAAATACTTGACCAAGCACGAATGCACCTCTTTGCAGACTCCAAAGCCAGAGTCAAATCTTCAGTCCAGATGGAGGCCGCCTGACCGTGAGGACTGTGGTTTCCTATACACAAGCATAGATTGCAAAACTTTCAACTTTTCACTTGTATTGCAATGCCATTAATGTAATATGTAAATTTATAAAAAATATTCAATTAAAAGCTGCAAAGTAGAAGGATTTTCACTGCACTCAGACACCGCATGCCTATGGAAACAGTCAGCTATAGCAAGATTTTTAGCTTCATATAAATCAGTTGTTATTCATTTCAGCCTCACCGAGTGTAACTCCCTCAGCAGAGCTCCTGAAGGGCATGAGGGGCAGCACAGGGCCTGGAGGAGGTGAAATCACAGACTTGCAGGAAGGAGCCAGTCCACACAGTACAGTAGGGGGGTAGAGATCACCAGTAGATACAGGTGGACATGACTGGATCAGCTACAAGATAACAAAATAATAAGAAAACAAAAGGATTAAAGCGTTCATCCATTAAATGCTTCAAAAAAATCCATCCAAAAATATTTGGTGACATCTAAATGTAAAAGTCCACACACTGTCGCCCCCTGCAGCTGAGCATCCTGAACTGCAGAATCTATAAGCTTCCTGTCAGTCTCAGCGGCAAGAGGAACACATTTCATCCCAGTCATTCTCAACGTCAGCCTGGCCACAACACTGTCCAACACTGACTCCTGCACACAGAGCACCCACTGGAACTGGACAAGAGAAAGAGAGAAGGCGGCAAAATAAATATATATTTGGTAAATATTATATTTCTTCTATATATGACGCTACTGCAGTGGTTTTCAATCATTGAGCACCCCCAGCAGACAATGACAATACTGCAGGAGAGCTGTCAGCTGGTTTTCTTTTTGAAAATAAGCACTACAATAAATAACAAGTACTATGTATTAAATATTAGATACTTAAATATAGAATTTGATTTGATTAAATATTAAATGCATATATACATACCATTTAATATTTTATTGTTTTCTTTGCTAAAAAATCATGGAAACTTGTAAAATATTTACTGTATGTACTGGAATAGTTAAGATTTTTTTTAAATATACTTGATAGACATTTCTTATGCTGCCCAAAACAGCAATATTGTGAAATATTACAACAATTTAAAATAACTGTATTTTTTCTTCTTACATCTCTTTTCTTCTTGAAGGCCAGCTCTAACACTCCGTCCACCGCGCTGTCGAAGTCTGCCGAATCAAAGATGATAAAAGGGCACACAGAGCTGTGTGAGAGAGAGAAAGACATGGGGACTCCCCAACCAGCCACTGCTTTAGCCAGGGCTTCTCCAGTCTGTTGTCTTCCGCTGTAGGTCAGGTAGTTCACTTGTGGATTTTGAGCCACTTTGGCACCCAGTGATGCTTCACTGCCTGTGACCACATTCAGCACTCCAGCAGGGATCCCAGCCTCCATAAACAGCTGAGCCAACAGAAAGGCAGGAAGAGTGGTAGTCTTGCCAGGCACCACAATAACAGCATTGCCTAGAAAATAAATAGACATGCGAATAAATAATGGTTAAGCCACAGTTTGGTTTGAACAGATTAGATTAGATTAGATTCAACTTTATTGTTATGCAGAGTACAAGTACAGAGCTATTGAAATGCAGTTAGCATCTAACAACTCATTCAGATAGGATTACTAGTTTTTTACATTTATGAGCAACATCTAATGAATTAAGCTGTTTCAAATCACAAATTATATAAATTATCTGATAAAACAGTTAAAGGCAAGGTTGTAATTATAGTTCATTACAGTTATAAGTAAAACCATAAAAACTGTAACTTGAAATAAAATAAAAGTTAACAGAAATAAGATAAAATAAAGTCATTTTATTTCAGCTAGTTGCCAAGGCAACATTTCTTATTTTCATTTAGTTTAATGTACTACACAACTAAAAAAAAAAAAAAAAAAAAAACTATATAGATATATTAAAAAATAATCAAATGAAAAAAAAATAC
>JAFVLL020036937.1:0-38178 GCA_021397915.2 Tor tambroides | reverse complement strand
CTTAATTTTTTTTTTTTTTTTTTTTTTTTTTTTTACGTTAATGAGTTCTGGGCAGAATGTTAGCAAAGAGATAGTTTGATTGTGTAGTGCAGCAGAGTTTGTGTGTAAAGAGACTTGCTTAGCAAGGGTGTTTATAGAGAGTGTTTGTAAATGCAGATTGTTTGTTTGGATTGGGATTGTGTTTGTTGTCTGTGCTTGGTGCATGTGATGTTTACAGACTCTGATTTTGACCTCTCAACTTCTTGTCTTTGTAAATACTTTTGCAAATATATTGTAATTGTTAAACACTTGTAAAGTAAGGGGTCTGAGGGCAATTTTATTTATTGTAAACTTTCTTGATTTTCATTTATGGCTAGTAAAATTTTTTTCTTAGTTATATAGTTTTTTAAAAACAATAAATAAATAAACTCTATATTTTTATTTATTATTTTGGCCTAGTCATCTTCTGAAGTTGATGTCCTATTTTTCAATAAAAGCACTATTGTTTTTCAAACTTGCTGCCTTTCATGCTGCATCCTTTACATCCATTTAGCATAAGAGTGCCGCAGAAAACAGAACTGCAGTTAATAATGTGGCCCTGAACTGTGATATGTACTATTTGTGTTGCTTGCCTCAGAAAACACTAAGAAAGAGAGGCATCACTATTACTTTTTTTTTTTATCATACTTAAGATTAGTGATTTGGTATGAATGATACCTTAAATTGTGCTGCTTTTTGAGGAGAGATGTTGTCACCTTGGCTTGGAATTATAAATTCTATCTGCATTCCTAGTGGTTTTGAGATATTGAGCTTCAAAGTTTTTGCATTCCATATACTTTATAGATACAGTAGGTCCTTTTTGTTTTCTAGATAAAAAGCCCCAAAATGTACACAACTTAAAAAAAATAATATAATGTAAGTTGTCACAGAATAAGAATATGTGAATAGCTCAATTTGACAAAAATCTCAGATAAAACCTTATAATTCCAAAGTGACAATGTGCTGTAGATATGCTATGTGCTTTCTAAGCTTTATTTTTTTCACTTGGTGAATGATAAAATGGTTAAAAAAATCCCATTGAGGAAGACTTGCATTGAGGGAGGAGCCTGTGTCATATGTAGAGCGCAGAATAGAGTTCACCCTATACTGCATAGTAACAAATGTAAAGACCACTTGTTTGTTTTTGCTATGACTTTATTTTGCAATCTGTTGCATTTCTGGTGACAATTTTCAAGCAGGAAATTCTAGAATGATTTCAACAAAGAGAAATTAACATATATTCTCTTTTAGAAATTTATTGCATGAATTTAAATGAATTTTGGAATAGATCTTAATGATCAAATCATGTGTGTCTACCCTCTGGACTGAGAAACATCTGTCTGATCTTTGTGAACTCTCTTTTGTATTCACAGACCTGTCGAGTGGGGCAGTGGAGAGTGGCTCTCGTGGTATGACTACTACAAACAAGGGCAACAAAGCACTGAAGGTATGTTCAGGTGATGTTTCCAGAAAAAAATGCTTCTTAATTCAAATCAGCAGAAGAAAAGTATTAAACCACACAATAAATCACACTGCAATTACACTTATGGAAGCCAGTTTCTGCCACTGAATAAAAAAATAAAGAAAGGTAATGGTGACATTTTATCTCACAATTCTTACTTTTTTTCTCAGAATTGCATGATATGAACGTGCAGTTGCAAGTTATAAAGTCAGAACTGTGAGATGCAGATTAGAAATGGTAAGAAATAGTCTTTTTTTCCCTCAGAATTTGACTTTATAACCAGTAATTGTTTTATATCATGTGAGATGTAAACCTGCAATTGTGAGAAAAAAAGTCAGAATTGTGAGATTAAATTAGTAATTTAACGTTTCCTATTGGTAACAGCAAATGCATTAGTAAAATATTCTCATATGCTTTTAAATGTAAGATTACTATTATTCTTACCCTTCCTTTTCTCACTTAGAGAGAGAACTTTACTGAACATGTGCTGGATAAGGCTCATCACTGCAGCTTGTTTGATATTAAAGATCATTCCAGTTGCCCTCAGTCTTTTCTGGCCTCCTATCCCTCTCTTCTCTCTTGATCTCATCCCATGTGGTTCCCTGCAGGTGAAGCGAGAGCCAGGTGAAAATGGCACAAGTCTTACAGATGACGAGCTGGTGTCTATGTCTGTGCGGGAGCTGAACCAGCACTTGCGTGGTCTGTCCAAGGAGGAAATCCTGCAGTTGAAACAGCGGCGGCGCACACTCAAAAACCGTGGCTATGCCGCCAGCTGCCGCGTCAAACGTGTCACACAAAAGGAGGAGCTGGAGAAACAGAAGGCGGAGCTTCAGCAGGAGGTGGAGAAGCTCGCCTCAGAAAATGCTAGCATGAAGGTGGAGCTTGATGTGCTGCGCTCCAAATATGAGGCTCTCCAGAGTTTTGCCAGAACTGTGGCCCGCAGCCCTGTTGCCGCTGCCAGGGGCCCCATCACATCTGTCATAGGGCCTCTCATACCAGGCAAAGTAGCCGCCACCAGTGTCATCACCATTGTCAAGTCCAAAACAGAAGCACGGTCATAATGCACAAACGGGGAACATTTGTAAGTATATTGGTCAGCGTATTCATCAGGCACAGGGTTACTTATGTTATATGACGTGATAAAATTCAGCAAGATCTGTTCTGTGACCATAAAAATATAAACGGACAACGCTAAAGTCTCTCTGATGTCGTTTACAACCCTTGTTGTTAAGGAACAACAATTGTTATCAACGTATCATTAATCAGAATATTACACACTTGAGGTTCACACAAACGTTATTAGAAACATATGCCATGTAGTCACCGTCATGTACCAAACCCGAATGACTTGGTCCATGGAACACAAAATTTGTTTCTTGTGCTGCTTTTTTCCACATAGTAGGAAGTATACACTGACTGGCGAGTGTCAGTCTCTACAAAAGTTTTTAAAATGCACCATAAATGTATTCTAAAAACAGTCACAAAAAAGTCATATTGTAACATTTAAACCTCCTGTGATTAAAGACAAAAGAAATGATGCCATTTGTCATCAGTTTTGGGGTAACACATTACAAAGATAACGAGAGTAGATTGCTTTTTAAAGTAGCTAGTAAAGTAACACATTGCTTTTTAAATTTACAACAAAATATCTGAGTTACTTTTTCAAACAAGTAAAGTAAGTTGTTTTGTTTTCCCATTTTATTCATTATCACCTCTCCTATCCCCATGTTGAGTGAAAGGGCCTTTACAGTTGCCAAAAATATAACTTTTGGGTTTTTGTGTTATTAAAAAAACAAATAAGCAAGCCCAGCCCAGGTGACGAAAAGTAATGTATTGCATTAATTTTCATAAAAAGTAACACCATTAGTTACATTTTTATGGAGTAACACAATATTGCAATGCATTACTTTTAAAAGTAACTTTCCGTAACACTGTTTGTCACAGACATCAAACCTGAAGCAGTGCATCTTATGACACAAAATTTAAATGCGTGCATGTGCTAATGGAAGAGAGGGAGAGATTGTTAATGGTTAATGAATAACTTGAATTGGAGTGTGTTCCTTATAGAAATATTTTTATCCTTTTTTGGGGCTGGACAGACATGGCCACTGTATGCCTTCATTGTATGGAAAAGAGCATGGACATTCTGCTAAATCTTCTTTTTGTGTTCCATGGAAGAAATTGTGTCACTCCCTTGTGTCAATCCAAACACGTATGACTAACTTGAAATATCAGTTTTCATTTTCTCGTTTTTGGGTTAACTGTTCCCTTTAGCTCTAACCTGAGTTACCTGTGCTTGATATTGTCCACTGACTGATATACAGATGGGGAAAAGTAAATATATTCACTATTCTATCAGAAATGGCGGTGTTCCCTTAAGACATATGGATCTTGTAATTCACAAAGCGAGCAAAAATTCTTTTCAGCTATCAATTTTCTTTCCTGTTAAGTTCAATTCCATTAGTGGAATGATGTTTACAAGTTATATTCTGAGGAATATGACCAGGAGAGGCAATAAACTACTGTATTTATGCATGGGAGAGCAGAGACCCTGTTGAGCTGTCTGGCAGGTGATGTTCATCTTTTGCAGACATGAGAAAGCCTTTTCTTAAAGATATATCACAGAGAGAGGAGGCATTTACTTGTTTTTAGAAAATAATTGAAGTTGGTAAACCGTGTTGGTAAAACTGATCATTCTAGCTTTGTTCAGAGTCGTAGAGCTGTAGTTTCGTTGTTCTGTGCTTTGTGTGGATGGGCTGGTCTCAGTTAATTTTCCCGAAGCGACCCAACACAAGCTTTATTGTTGAATTGTTAGCAAATGCTCTCTGATGTCTTACTCCAGCTACTTTGTTGTTTTTCTTTCCTGAATAAGAAAACAGAAAAAAAAAGTTATTTATATGAACAAAAAATAGTTTGATATCAATTTTGCAATTGTACCAAAAGTGGCTTATTATTGAAGTCTGATTGCTTTTCTAGTAAGTAGGCGCGTGCAGTGGGGTAGCGCGTGGCGTGCTGTGTATGTGGTCAGGTGGCAGTGTTGTTCACTGTGTAAGTGTCCAGCTGTATTCTTTAAATGAATATTATAAAGTAATATAGATGGTGTACAGAAGCCAGTCGTTCATATTGGCTCCTTCCATATCTCTGTAATGAAGATGTCTTGCACTCAGAACATCTGGGTTTTGTTGACCGATATAATTTCCAGCTTTACTGCAGCTAACCCACAACAAACCCAATGTGACGCTTCATAATGGTGCATAGCCAGTCTGCGGTTCTCTTCCAGCACAGGTGGTTGGGCAAAACACAATTTATCCTTAATGTTTGAGGGCAACAAAAATAGCAAGAGCTGAATTTAAAGTTGTGGTTCTGTTCCAAAACCTAGTGAACTGTCCATTTTAAGGCATCATATGTGCTCTCCCAACAGGAAGACTGTTGTAAAAGACACCAAATAAGGAAGCATGGCATGGCACAGAACAAGTTACAAACTCTGAAAAAGAAATGCATCTATCTATTCTCCAAAGCACTTTATAATAAACAGCCAATACTTTTTGAGCAAAATATACATGTGAAAAATACAGTAGAATGCGACCTGATTTGATTGTGATGTTAAGTGGAAGGGTTGAAAATCAATGTCAGCTGAACAGGAAAGGTGGTAAAGTTATTACATTTAACAATGATCATTGCTAAAATGTTTGTATATAAATTAGCAAAAGTTGAGTTTTTTTTACCAAATACTTGTTTGTGGTTTTTATTTATCATTTATTAGACGTATTGTTAGTTAAGCTTAGCAACTTTGTAATGTCAAACTCTATTGAAATCAACAGTGAGTACAGTGTTTCGACCTATATAGAATATTTTGGATCAGTCACTTACAGTACAAGGCTCCATTTCAGTTCGGATTCTGCCTAGCGTGTGTGTACAGAGAGCAACACAGTCCCTCACTGGGGTTTGGAACAGAGCTATAATATTTAAAAAGTTAATTGACTGTCAACCCTGTCATCTTGCTCATGTTCTATATCTGATGGACAGATGTTGTCTGTGGATTCAGACCAGAACTACATACAGCGCAAAGATGTTTGAAATAAGCTTCATGAGACTCCTCTGTGAGAGATGATCAGGGTAAGTGAAATGCACTAATGAAATGGGCTTATTTTGATATGCTCTTCCCTGTTGTTATCTCAGGACACATGTTCAGTGTAATATAAAAATAAAAAGCACCAGAAGTACTTCGACTTGTCGCCCTGATTGAAAATCAGCTGAATGGTTGTGAAGTGAACAGAATACACATAAAAGTAATGTATATGACTTGTTCACTCTACAGTATATTCCATGTCTTATAAGGCTGAACGATACAATGTAATTTTTTCTCTGCAAATCATCCCCTTAAACATCAGTTCTAATAAAATGTTTTCACTCTTATATGCAATATTATGCATCATATAATGTCTATCATTATTATTAAATTAAATGTGTAATAAGCAGGATAATGTACAGACAGCAAAATGAACCCCTTAAGGGTGATAAAAGGTCTAATCCTGATCACCTGGTGGGGCTTATTTTACAGCAATGAGCCGTAACACATGGCTAAGTAAGTAAAGACAGCTTTCATTTATGGATGAACTATTCCTTTAAGGAGAAATTAACACACTGAAACTGATTCACTGTGACAAGAATGCACTGCCCTCTTACCTCAACTCCGCCTCACATTGTAGATTCAAGGCCAGATTCTGAAAACATTTCTACCCGCCATCAGAAAGAGGTTTTGCTACAGTAAAATATGCATCCCACATTTTCAGCATATAGGTTGTATTCTTTCAGCAGTTTGATGACTGGTCTGTTTTTAGAGCTCATTGCTAACATAATGCACTCAACACATCCACCCATCTTGTTTTCTTGGTTTGAAAAGCAACTTTTTGGAGGTTTTCATCATACTTGTTTCGCACAGCACTTCTCTGTGGTGTTTAATGTAGTTCTTGCATAAGTGCCACACTGTACCCTTATGTGCACATAAATTATTGATATTCTTGACCAATGATGTTTGTGGTAGTTTGTATTTTAGCACTATTGTAAAAGGACTGCTGAGTAGAAAGATATTTCAGTGGGATACAGTCACCCCTGCAAAGCTAAATGTGTGTTTATTAGCTCTGTTCCAACCCTAGTTAGCATCATAGGCACATTCCTGACTCGAAGGCTGTTTGGCCAAATTCTAAGCCTTTGTTGCATACAGTATATACAATCCCAAAATGATCTTTCAAAAAATTCTTCCGAAATTACGGACATACATCATAGTTTTTTTCATTTAGTATAGAAAGTACAGATTAATTTAAAAAAAAATGGATGCTTGGCAACATCCTTATGTCAGAATCAGTTGTAAATACAGACTCTTGTACACAAACTGTGAGAAGCACTATCTGTGTCACTGTATGTCATTTCAGTTCCATTTCAGTTAACATGCCTATGCAGCTCACTAAGTTTTGGGACAGAGCTATTGTCATTGCTACTAATTAACTGTATTGTGACTATAGTCATTTAATGGTAGGCTATGCAACAGGCATTGTCATTGTTTTTATGGGTCTTGAATCATTAATGAATCCTATCAAAAAGCAGCTTTTTTCAGTCAGCACATTAATGGCAATGTTATCAAGCTTTAGGCTGATAATTCATCACTTTCTTTGTTTGCTGAGCAAGTGACTGTAAAGGGTTTTATATATGGCACTAAGAGTAGTTCTTTGTCTCAGATTTGTGGGTCAATAAAATAAAGATATGAAATGTGAGTTTATGATTGGTGAACATTGATAGAATATGTTTTGGTTATTTTTATCAATGGATTGTAATAAGATATATTGCAGTGCTTTGTATGAAACACCGTAACAAAATGGGTGAATTGTAACTGTTTATTGATTAAATTGTTGTACTTTTTTGCAATCTAGATACAACACTGTATTCATATTTAATGACTGTGGATTTGAACCATGCAGTTAACCATTTTTCAGATGTGGCTACGTTATTGATTTACTGTTGTACATAATGTATGTTTGTTGAATTACAGCTTCTTTTATTTTGTATATGACTAATAAAAATGTTTTGAGAAAGATCTATAACTTGAGGCACTCAAATACTTCTTTTTTTTTTTTTTTTTTTTTTTGAATGTATACAGTATAATCATAGTTTCTCTAAAATTGTCATTTGAGAAATTTGTTACCCAGTTTGAGAGATATGATGATTATATAATTTCATATATTTTTGGTTACGTTCAATGGCATCGTTATTGACCCAGTTTGATTCATGTAAAAATAAACCAGTGGGGAAGGCTTATTGCTGTTCATTTTGGTTTTAGGAGACCGCTATCATTTAGATGGCACAATTTCTCTCTGTGATCCAAAAAAAGATGTCAGTCGACCTAGTTCAAGCAACCTCTGAGAACATATTTTTGGCCTGACGTGAGTAAAACACTGGAGTTATGAGCGATGTTGAGGTGTGCCTGTCCTAAATTTGGGTCGGTAGCATACAAGGCAATTTTTTCCTTTCTTTAGAAATGTTCGTTGGCCTAAACACTTCTTTTATCAACACTTTTCTCTCAGCTTTTAAACTGAGGGCCTAAAAATGGAATAGGCTCATGCAATTGTCCAAATTAATATGGTTTGATTACATGCATGTCAAGGCAGCTACATAACAACACTTAAAATGTAACTTTCTTTTTGTAATTTGATTATTTTTATATTCAAAATAACTAAAACTGATTTTACCATACCATTACTGTAATAGATATCAGGGGGCATCTTGTCACTCCCAGTATTCAAGTTAGTGATTAATCAATAGAGTAGTCATTAATCATTGAGAGACCACTGAAATAGTGGTCTCTTCATTAAATTGGCAATTATTGTAGCTAATATAATTGTAATTATTGTAAAATATCTATTATCTAGTGGTTGACCAGTTCGTGGGACATCAAGAGCTCCTCAGAGATATGCTCCCCTCCAGAGGAAAACCCAGACTGCCCCCAGGATGTGAGTAATTTGGCACATGGAGGGGAGAGGTGAGCGGATGGGTGATGTAGGACAGCATTCGTCATTCTTACCCACTTCTGCAGCAGGTGCTTGCCCCAGATCTCTCAGCCTGGAGCCAGTGGCACAATTAATGGGGCCCATGCACCATCATCAGAGACATTCACTCTTCCATATCTCTTATATCTAACAACATAGCATCCTGAGGGAGAAATATAGCATGTCTTTGGCTGTGTTAGGAATAGAATACTAGCTCGCTATTTACGTGAGATTCCTTACAAACAGTATGTGAACAGGATTATTTAATGCAACAATCATTGCTGCAAATAACAGTGTGCAACATTGTCACATGATGTTCAGTCCATCATGTTAGGGGAATAATGGTTATTTTGTAATAAATTTTATGTGAAAATTTAACAGTCAGGCCAAATAATAAAAGAGATGTTTATTAATTTTATTTACTCTCATGTATTTGCTGTTGGATTGAAAAAGCCTTGTCTGAAATTTTAAAATACCCTTTAAAAGTCAGACCATATTAGACTATTTTGGCGCCAGTAGACCTTTAAAAACCACTTTGAATGCTTAGCATTGTTGATGTGTTGCTGGCATGTTGTTATGTTTTGTTAGCCTGCTTTGGGTCATTCTGTAATTTAGGGTACATTTCATGTCCATTGATGATATTACTTATTTACCTTTATGTCCCTTAAATCTTGCATCCTAATTCAGGTACTTATGCACTATTCTGTGCCATTTTTAGTATAAATAGTGCAAGCCATGTGCTCACACTAAAAATTCCAAAAAGAAAAGGCATACTTTAAATACCCAGATAATGCACTTAATTAACCAAAAATAAATAAAATAAAATGAAATGTGGAACTGTCACAGCTTTAATTACATAGTGAAGAAGGAGGGGCTATCACACTCTGGTTATGAATGACAAAATAGCCTTATAAAATTCATACAGGTTCTTTTCATTGCCATTAAAGTGAAGTAACTGAACATAAACAGGAGCCTGAGAAAAATGCTAATTTGAGAAGAATATAACATGTTCTTATATTCATAACATATATATAGCCGTTTGCAGACTGGATACACTCAATGGTCTGTGTCAAAAATTTTTTTTTTAAAATCTGGTGATATGAAAGTATGCATGGATAAATGCGGGCAAAAAAGAAAACACTACCAGATTCAAAAGCATGAAGAGATCACAAGTGAGATGGCTGGTGCACAGTATTTAATTTAATTTCATTTCATTTCCTTTCATTTGTAAATTCATTCCAAACCTCTCCGCAAAAACTACAAACCTCAGGGTTGAATCAAAAAGGCGTTCAAATGGACAAGTAAACATGAGCAAGCATAGAAACTGCTCAAGTAAACATTGACAACAGAATAAGTCCTTACCCTTCCTTGATTCAACCAAGAACATCAAAATCTCCTAGGATGTGTCACAACATAAGTTAGGCCCAGTTTTACTCCAAGCAAATGCTAATGGATGATAAGCGACAGCCTATACCTTCAGGGAAAAGGGGACAATCTGAGTGCAGATATGGTCTGATCGAAAAGAGTGGCTTGGCTTTTGGATTTGAGAGATTTCATGAAGTAATGGTAGCCTACCATTGTTCAAAGCAGATCAAAAAATCTAAATGAGATACCTGCACTCATTCAGAATGAGAAGTCTGCAACAATATGATTTGAATAAGTGTGCAGGGAAATACAGTACACAGTCCTAGCTGATGCACCATCTCATGCACCATAAACATGTATATCCCCAAAAGTGAGTTCCACTGTGGTTTAACCAGAAATTCAAGCAAATAGCCGAGGAGACAGCAAAATATCCACTTTTGCAAGCTGTAATTGAAAACCCTTGTTCACAGTTCTACAATGTTAGAGCTGAGCTCAGTGTGGCATATGCCGTTCTTTTGAGATGAGACAGAATAGAAGTGCTGACAAAAGACATGCTTTCCAGGATACATGAAGGGCATCTTAGGATGAAGAAATATAAAAAAGATCCAGGGATTCTGTTGGCCTGGAATCAATTCTAACTCTGAGAGAATGGTCAACACTTGTGAAGATTTTCTGAAACAAAACGATTTTAGGCAATATCAAGACCTTAGTATTCATGGCAGAAAGTGGGTACTGATCTCTTTCATGTCCATGGAAAATAATACCTGTTGGTAGTGGTTGTTTATTACTTTTCCAGAAATAGCCCTGCTGTCCAACTCCTCGTGCACATGTACATGAAATCCATATTTGACATGTGATTTCAAGTCTCCATCATGCTCTGAAAAAGGAGTGCAGATTGTAAAGTAGTTACTCAAGAAAGCACCAGAAGGCAAATCAGATCCATATCTAGCTCTTCTGTGTTATAGTGCAACACCTCTGAAACATTTCCTGCAGAGCTCTCAATGAGTTGTAAGATAAGAACCCTTCCTTACAGAATTGACACAAAACAAGATATGATAAAAAAGCACAACAATAAAGCAGAAACAGAAAGCTCTTTAAGGGGCAAGGGGGACAAGGGGCAACTTATGACAAGCAAACCAAAAGTCTGAAACCGTTATCAAAGAATGACACTGTGAGATTTGGATATTCAAACTGCTGGGACAAGAAAGCTGTAGTCTTGGAAGAAGTAAGTCTGAGATCATACATGGTCAGAACAGAAAAGTATCAGGTTTTCAGGAGAAATAGCAAAAGTCTCAAGACAGAAAATAAGCAAAACCCTGAATGATCAAAAAAAGTGAAGGTTCTAACCTGAAGACCAGTGCATCTGCAGTCTTCTTCTTCTTCTTCTTCTTCCATTTCACTGGAAAATGGTCATTCTGTAAATACAAATGATCCGCATATACCAAGAAGATCATCGTGCACCGTAAGGAAACCTGACTTAATTTATAAATGCCTGTGCTTAAAGGCATTTGAAAAGTATTTTAAAAAATGTACTGTTTTTAAATTTCTATGTTTTGTAACAAACAGATTATTTTTGTTGCACTTTTTTATGGTTGCCAAAGCACCATTGTTTATGTTTTTAAAGGAAAGGAGATGTAGTGCAGTTGTTATTACTTTTATGAAGTAGCAGGTACCTAAGGGGATCAGAGGTGAACAGAGTCACTAAAGCACACATTAAGGTTAATGGCTTAAAAAATAAAAGTTGCTACATGCCACTTAATACAGCTTACGTTGTGTGCTTACGAAACAAGCACTACAGACCCATTTAATGGTCATAGCTTGAATGCTCTAGGCTGCATTAATTTGAGAAATGTTGGTCTTAGAAGAAGAAGACTTAAAATTCTGAAATTGACATACACATTACATGGCATACACACATGTTATATAGCCTACTGCAGCTATAGTGATAATAGTAGAATAATAGTAGGGTTTTATTTCAAACACATTCTGTGTCCATAATTCATCTGCATACCAGTAGGGTTGAGTGGGGGAAAACACCCCCTTTAAGGACTGTGTAATTCTTTTTCTGTGAAAGAAAAGTTAAATGTGTTCAGAAACGTTAGTGACAATGACATAAATTATAAACAAAGTATGAAAAATGTCCAGGGTTTTCATGTTACTAGATTTTTAACAAAAATTACATTTGTACCAAGGGGTTGTTTTACCCCACCTATGGGGAAAAACGGCCTCATGGGTGGGGTAAAATGCCCCCCAATCTGACAAAGCAATTTGCTTTAAACATTTACAGCAAAATCAGAGTACAGGCAGTTTTAGCTTATATAATCAATATAATCAGTGAATTACAAAATTATAATAGCCTATTTGAAACATTTTGTTAGCTGATGCTAACTGGCTAGCTATCTACCTGATGCTAACTTGGGGTAATTTTTAAATATAAAATCCACATATTTTTATTTAACCAACTAGTTAAGAATACATTTGATGGAAAAACAAAGGATTTGATGTTCAGAACAGAGTAAGCAATTGTCCATTGCCCCCTGGGGGGATTTTACCCCACTTACTATGTTTGAGAAAAAAAAAATTATATCATTCTGAAAATATAATTATATTTTTATTAAATAATACGTACTCCCTATCTACAGGCCCTACTGTTCTCCTATCATACAGAACTGTGATGCTCTACAAAACAAGCTTTAAAAACACTTTTTTTCTTACTGCTGAAAATTAGATCATTTACTGTGAAATCCGTTTTCTCTCCGGTACATCACCAGTGTAAGCTTCATGGTGAAAACTTCTACATCACTCTTGCCAACTTAGTCCATAGTTACAATAAAAAATTATTGTGATTTTAGCTTGTGGTTATCCCACTCTACCCTATTCTCTTTTCTGTTCTTGCTGTTCATTTGGGGTGAAATGTCCACTGTTTAACTTACTTATGGACCTGTAGGTATGGTCTTTAGTATAGAAACTCACATTAGTAGATTAGTTTTTCAGAATTTTTTATTGTTTTTATTTTTTGGAAAGGAGAGAAATGGTGGACAATATGTTCTCCTGGTGCAGTAATGGAGCGCCATCTGCTGGATAAGAACTATGTGCTGCTGCATCATAAATCTCCAGAGGGGCGTTAAAAGCTTCTTACAAGTTTGATCGTGCTGATAAAGGGGTAGTTCATCCAAACAATTACTTTTAATTCTTTTAATTACTTTTAATTCATCATTGTAATTGATTTTGTTGTTGTTGTTGTTGTTGTTGTTGTTGTGTTTTCACTGATCAACTTATTAGTATTAAGTAAATATAAACAATAAATAATAAAACAAATTGAAGTGATAACAACAACAACAAAAATATATATTCATCACTGGGGTCCACTCACATGTGGACAATTAGGTGATACATCTGAAATTTATATTTTTCAACTATAATGTGGTTTTTACTGCAAAGTCCATCATGAATCTTCACTGATAGTTAGGTTTTGATGAAACAGGTTACAGCAGCACACACTGATGTACAGAAATGTTTATCTTAAGGGCTTTTTTATTTTTATGTATTTCAACATTAAATATATGTGGCCTTTTAGCTATTAAAAGTGTGCATTTGTGTGAACTTTTGTGTCTAAACTCTAATGTCCCATGTTTTGTAGAAGTGGAACTAGGTTTGCACTTTAATAAATAAATTATCAACTTAAAAATGTACACAGCTTCTGTGTTTTGTACCTTGATAACACAAAACTGCTTTGGTATACAAAAACAAGCAGATATTGATTGTTGCATTTTCCTTGTGTGTTATATTAGCCTGTAAAAATAATTATAATACTTATAATAATTATTAAAAATAATTAAATAGTAATACTGAAATTAAATAATTGAATAATTCTTAAAATTCAATATCTTTTTTGGGCTGTGGGTGCTTCTGGCCTGATGTCAGGTTGTAAGAAAATTTGCTGTCTGGATGAGTACATAGATGCCTGCAGTTTAGCCCATAAGTGTTTTATTATTCACACCTCAACACTAAATATGTGTATTTATAAAAAAAAATATTATATGATTTCAAAAGAGACAAATAAAACTGCCTCTCCATTTAGGCTATAATAGATCGCGACTGGCAATTTCAGAAATTAGGCCTATTTCTAGCATTATTGGGATATATAAACGTTCACTAAACATATAATAATCCATATTTAACTGATTTCTTTGTAAACTAATTCTATAAATCTATATCGTCAGTGCATCATAGTTCACCTATTAAAATTAACTGATTCTATGCATATATTTATTACACGTTATCAACTCCTCTTGTCACATGACATGAGAGCTGCTGCGATTATGTAACAGTAATGTCCGCTGCCTGTCACCGCTCATCGTACGAGTCCGTACCATATGACGCCACTTCCCGGGAAACGAATTTACAGATCCTACTATGGTAAAGGTGCAGGCTATGAATGTTAACCTGGACTGCGTTTCCCAAAAGCATCTGCTGGCGTTGCTTGAAAACCTTCGTGAGGCAAAAAGCACGCGAACTAATATTCATGAGCCATGACTAATATGATTCTTTCATTCCCTAACACAGCATTAGTGTTCACAGAAGCTCTAGACTGACAAGGCTGTGCATTGAAGCTCTAACATTACTTTCTGTGCATAGAACTTCTAACACATTAAAAACTGTCTTTCTGCATTGCAAATAACATTTCATTTCATAAGTCAGAAACATCTTTCATATTGGCAAGCTTTGCTCTTAAAATTGCATTAACCAACTTTCTCTCACTGAGAAAGAAGCTTTGCAGCATCTGTTGGCTTGCTTTCACATAATTTGCCCAGAAGCACGAACACCTCTTAGCCTTTCAGCAAATGAATTAAGCCCACGGACCAAACGTCATCTTACATCACTAATATTCATGAGTAAGCCTTCACAGTAGTATGATTCGTAATTTTGCTGGCCGGCAGAGGAGGCGTTGTCCCACATTAGAACGTCACCTTCATTTAACGCAGAAGCCGGCTATCCTGGAAAAGGACAAAGGTTTCCCAGTCCTGTAACACGCACTGAATACTAGTGAATATCAGAGATTTGACTTTGCTTTGTGCTGAAGTGCTTGTAAATAGGGCTGTATAAAATGATGAAGAACGGGCATCATGTGAGCAGCGCTCCGACCGCCGCAGCCTGCAGTCCGGAGAAGAGGAGGCGTACTGTCCGCGTCTGGTGCGATGGATGGTGAGTGCACGCTGGTCTGCATTTTCACCGCATTGGCATAAAAACAATATCCCACGACTAGAGCTCTGCTTACATTTAAATGAGAGAATATGACGAGCTATAGACTTGACAGCCACAGCAATGCACCACATCTAATATAAAGACTTTATATCATCGAATGCTCAAGAAGTTTTGATTGCTTCCATTAATATTAGGACCACTGTTACTAAAAATAACAATTATGAATATTTATTCATACTAGGCTATATTGTATTACTTATTATATGAATATAAGAGCATGTCTACAGTTGCATATTTGTGGTAAATAACACAAAAACAATAATAATGATTATGCTTAAAATATTAGGCTATTTGTTGTGATTACATTTTTAAAAAAAAATTTAACAAGCCTACAACACATTGAGTTCTAACGTAACTAAAAGCTGCACACTGAAACAAACACTGTCCACCTTCAGAATCCCGTCTGTTATTTCACACTAGCACATGTGATTCACTGAGCAGGGATGACTTACGCTTTAACAAATGTATGGCGTGCTAACAGGCTTGCCATTTTATCTACTTTATGAGTTGGGGTTATCAGCCCTGAGAGATGAGTTGATAGACATTTCTCTCTAAAAGCAGGCTTTGTCTGATTAAGTATCAGAGTTTGTGAGTTCATTTGACTGAAAAAAAATGTGTTTGGTGATTCATGTGCATGATGAACAGGATTATAAAGCCTTTCTCTTTCAGAATTCCAGCCATTTCTATCCGCCTGTGTGATGGTGTTTTTTTCAAATGTTGCAGAATGTTTGGGATGCCAGAATATTAGACAGTGGAGTGAACTACCAAAGAGAGACAGTGTAAACAGTGCGCTCAGCCCACACCTGCCTGTTCTTCCCATAAAACTCTCTACTGCATAACAAGAGAATTTCACAGTCAGCCGGTGCCTCAGCTCATGATGCTACTGCCTGCACTACTGTTTTTCTTTCATAGGTATCACTTCATGCTGCATCAGTAACTGATGCTATGGGAGCCCCCTCCAGGTGTGACAATTGTCTGAAGCATCTGTATAGAATCACAGCAGTTCATTCATTGGCTGATGACACTCATAGTAAATGCGTTGAGTGTTTGGGCTTTGGTTATGCTCAAGCTTCACTGAATGGCTCATTAAACTGCACACAACAGCACGTAAGTTTAAACTGAAAGTGCATCACTTGATACTTACCTTCTTTTAGAAAAAAGAAGGAAGATAGTCTGTCCCTAGTTGCTCGGGTTCTGTGGTTGCTGAGGCACCACATGTGCCAGGGTCCTGGGGATCCAATGTTGAGTTTGAGGCTTTGGAGAGTGAGCATTTCTCTCTCTGGACTGTGAGCTGTTTGTGTTTTTTCACTCTTGGTCCTATTCAGGGGGCTGAACACGGTTCACTGGATTTTTGGTGCGTATGTGAACACTCCAAATGATGACCCCTTTAAAGTGAACAGAGCCAAAGTTTGCTTCAAGGTGGTTGGGAGGTGGTATAGTTGAGTATAGTTGACTTTCAGATGTTGGTATGGTTTGCTTATAAATGTATGTTGTGAACACAAACCGCTCTGGGCATACTTGATTTTTTTTCGTTTTCAGATTTCTTTTAATTTGGTCATCAGATGCCTTCAAGATGCCTTCTCTCAAATACTTAACAAATGTTCAATAGTTTATGGAGTGAATGGAGCGAATACCTGTTAGTTCCCATAATGCCTTAATGCACCATTAAATTTACATTATTGGATATGCACTTTGTTTATTATTTTAAAAAAGCAAGCAATTGAAAAATTGCTAAATTGTAAAACATGAAATGATCATTTAAAACATTTGAAACATACACTATTTATATCATTGGATATGTGATATAATGTGAAGAATATGGATGCAGTATTGCTGTCAAGATTATGTCTTGTTTAGTTGCATTTTTGTTTGTATGTCTTGGTTTCATTATTACTCTTTCATTTTAGTCTTAGTGTGTCCATAAAAGTCTCCTTAGTTCCTTAACCTGCTTATCATTTTGCATCAAGCATCTCCTTGAATCCACAATATATGTGACAGAAGAAATATCCACAATTGATGAAGAAGAGTGCTTTCTCCAGAACGGCCGATTACTGGAGGAATATGTGGAGGGCTATCTACAACTTTACAATGAGGCACAATAGGATGATGAGACCCTGAAAGAGCTCTTCTGGAACCAGCTCCAAGGGTTTGTTCCTCCACCTCGGCTTATCAGCCTGTTGACTCCACCTTGGCTCTGCACTCCCTCTGCTCTGCCATGGTCTTTCATCACACCCTCGCCCCTTCGGCTACACCTTGGAGCTTCGTCACCCTCCTGCCATGTATTTATAATTGGTTTCTGGTTGTAGCTGTATCTTATCTAGCCAAAACTGTGAATAACACATAATTACTGTATTTGCATTACTGTAAGGGTAGGTTTAGGGTTGGGGTAGGTGTAGATGTTAATAAACCATAATGTGACAGGTAGCATTTTTCATTGTCAAATTGTACTACCTACTGTTTTAATGGGAGGTAGCAATATCTGACTGGGTAGCACAAATCGACAGAACATCAGCATAGTGTTCCCCTTTCCTGGCTCCTCCTGTTCCTGGTCCTTCGTCTACCTTACGTCTTCATCTGATGTCTCACTTCTGTCTGCCTCCAAAGTCCCCTCCCACCATCCACAGTTGTACTATTGTTGACAGCTTGAAGATGTGCCTTGTGGGAGAACGGGTGTAGTGTCAGAATTTATGTCTTGTTTAGTTGCGTTTTTGTGTCTTGCTTCATGCTTACTCTTTCATTTTAGTGTCCTTATTAGTCTCTTTAGATGATGTTTTATTAACAAGGTTAGGGAGGAGGACGATCAGATAATCAATCAGTCCAGGTGGAGCTTGTTAGCTAATCACCTTAACAAGCACAATACGTATATATATATATATATATATATATACTGCGTTATATATACTGTGTATATATATATATATATATATATATATATATATATATACATATACATATACATATACATACAGTCAACCTCGGAGCCGAGCTCGGAGCCCTCCCTCTGGACAGCACGCCAAATATGCTTATTAATTCCTCAATCAAATTATATGTTAGTGTGAACTCGTGAATTACTTATGTTGACCTGTTTATCATCAAGTTCCCATGTTATCCCTGTGTATATATAGTCCCTGTTCTGTTCAGTCTTTGTGCTATGTGGTGTATAGTCTCTGTGAAGATTCCTAGTGTTTATTAGAATATCTGTATTTGGCAATTCTGCGTCATGCATCTTAAAACCACAACATATGTGACAATTGCAACAAAATTTAGAATTCTGTGCAAGTGATAAACAGCTTACATGAATATTCTGTTCAAAAGTTAAGTTCAACCAACAGCATTTGTGACTGTTGTTTTACAAAAAATAACAAAAATAATAATATTCTTTTAAAAATACAGAAAAAAATGTTACATTGTTACATACAATGAAATGGAAGTGAATAGTATTTTGGAGAGCATATTGTCAGCCATCTACCATTGAATCAGACTAGGTCCAAAAAGCAACTGTGTGAGGTCTGAGACAGTGGCTTTTTCAGGGACAGTGACAGTGTGAATGAAACGAGAACTATAGGTCCTTTTTCATTTGGTTCACCTCTTGATCCTAAAATGGGTTAAATTGGTTGGTTCCCTTAATGGGTCTGAGTTTGGCTCTTTTAAAGAGGACTCAAATGCACATTTACATTTATTCATTTAGCAGACACTTTTATCCAAAGCGATTCATAAATGAGGACAATGGAAGCAATCAAAATCAACAAAAGAGCAATGATATGTAAGTGCTATGACAAGTCTCAGCCTAACGTTTTGTAGGTAAACATTAATGCCTTGAGTTTTATGCGAGCAGCTATTGGTAGCCAGTGCAAATTGATAAACAGAGGTGTGACGTGCTCAAATTGGTCTGAGAGAGTCAGCTGATCATCAATCGTTTCTGGCTGTTTTTGAATGGTTGATGTGCCTAACTGGATGGTGAAATTGTGATGAAACGATGGGTTTGATGGAACCACAAGCAGTTCTGTCTTGGCAAGTTTGAGTTGAAGGTGATGGTCCTTCATCCAGCAAGAAATGTCAGTTAGACAAGCTGAGATGCGAGCAGCTATCGTTGGATCATCAGGATGGAATGAGAAGTAGAGTTTTGAGTGTAGCATAGCATAGCATAGCATTAGCATAGCAATGATATGAAAAGCCGTGTTTCTGAATGACAGAACCTAGTGATACCATGTAGACAGAGAAGAGAAGTGGTCCAAGAACTGAGCCCTGAAGCACCCCAGTAGTTAGATGTTGCAACTTGGACATCTCAACTCTCCAAGATACCTTGAAGGACCTATCTGAGAGGTAAGACTCAAACCACTGGAGTGCGGTTCCTGAGATGCCCTTTGCCAATAGGGTTTGATGTGGTGTACATGTGGTGTCATGTACCAAGGACAAGTTGAAGCTGGACTGCAAGAAGCACAGCAGCCTACTCTTCCTTTTAAACACTGCAGGACTACATAGGCCCTAATTGGTCATATATGGATGTCAGGTGGGTGTCATGGCACTGCTGCAGGTGTACCAAGTTTCATGTCCTGAAAGAGATAGATGAAGGGGCTGGACTGACTCAGTCAAGAAGCTCAGATGGGTGATAGATTTGGCGATTCATGCCACTAAACATATGGTTTGCAAAATGGGTCACTTCATGGCAGGGTTAGTAGTGACTCAAAGACATCTGTGGCTGAACCTCACAGATATTCCAGAGAATGAGAAGGCCTTCCTGTTAGACGCTACTCATTCTAGGTCAAGGCTTTTCAGTGATGCGTTTAGCAATGTCATCAGTAAGTTCTCTACTGTGAAGCAACAATTAGCTTCTTTTGGCAAATGATTCCCAGATGGGCTCAAGAGCCTTTGGCATCTTCAGGAGGCATCTGCAGAATCATGCTGAGGAGAATTATACTACAGTAATCAAGCATAGCATCAGTTCTGGCAGGTCACGTTAGTCAAGCTCGCATCAGCTATAGCTCAGCTGATCCATGTCTACCTATATAGAAATACGACACCTATCACAGTATGTGATAATTGTGCCCTATATATATTTAGTACCATGGGAATTTGCTACGTTGACTAATATTAACTGCTTGGTTTGGAAATTTCGCAGAGTTTTGCTAATGTGACCGTGCACTCAAGAGCAAGATTCAGACCTAGTCAACGCTCCCTGCTTCCAGAGGAAGATCAAAGCTTCCTTGTCACATCTGTCTAATATTCACCCTCCTTCCATCTCCAAATCTGTCGTCAATGCAGCTAAGTTAACTTTTCCTGTTGTCCTCATTGCTTTATTCGGGTATAAGCAGCATGCTCATTGCTTAGGTTTTTTTGGTTACTATGGAAAACATGCTTGTTTCTTTCTCAATTCTTGGCAACATGCTTTTTGCTTTAAGCTTGTCCGGGTGTTGGCAACATTGGCACCCTGACAGAATCACTTTCTAAGTGATTGGACTTAGAATTTGTACTTGATTGACAATAAAAAGGGAGAATCCCATAGCGTTACATTAAAGTAGGAACCCAAATCCTATTCAGAGACCACAATATCACAAAGACCACAATGGGGTTTGACTTTATTGGCTTTGGCCAGAAAGCAACCACCAACCACCTGCATAGCAATGCCAGGATTTCAGGAAAAAAGGACCCAAGAGCAGATACATGCTGAACCTATACTTTACTTTACTGACAAATAATAACTGAAAAGACAGAGTTCTGAGCAGAACTTCAACAGCAAGGCAAAATCAAAGGGGTCTTGAAAGCCAGGCAAAGGTCCAAGCCCATGGAAGCAGTCCAGACAGCAACCGAGCCTATTCAGAAGATGAAGGCAAAAAGGGGTCAGAATAAGCGATGCAGTTAAAACACCAAAGTGCAAATTTGGACTAAAGTCAGTGGCAAACCAGAGTCGTTAATAATGAGACAGTCCAAACTAGCAACTAGTTTAGAAGAGAAATCCGAGAAATAGGATCAGAGATGAAGAAGGGTCAACACTAAGATAGGCAGTCCGATGGCCTACCATTGTTGTTCTCTAGCATTCCAAATAAATTAACACAAATGGAGTAAAATCTTTTTCTTTTACCTCACATCTCTCTTGTCTGTGGGAGCAAATGTCAACCGCAAAGAGGGTAAAGACATGCTTTTTTGGGCGTTAAATCGTGCCGCAAATACCACTAAATTGTCTACCACAAACCTTAGGAAATAATGTTGCATTATAAACACTGCTCTCTCTCATAAATCTTGTGTCTCTAAATGAAACTCCTGCAAATTCATAAGACATAAGGTCAGCTGCAAAAATAACTGTTGCTAAATTTTCACTGCTTGAAAATTTAGGCAGTAGTTATTTAACGCCAAAAGAGGGTTTGTGTTTGCACAAGCAGTTAGGAAATCTGGCCATTATTGTTTAATTCATTGTTTTAGAGTAAAGCACAAAATTCATTACATCGTCATCTAAAAAACTAACTGTACAATGAATCAGCGTTACAGAGATTTACCCTAGCTACTTTTGAAAATCTATTAATTATTTCAGTAATAATTTCAGTAACCAGACCACTACTGGCCAATTAATGTAAATGTTTATAATAACCATTTTACCTCAAGTGAAAATTTAGGGGAATATTGTTGTGAAGGTTCTAGGTGAAAGTGTAATCACTAACCCTGAATTGTCAGGATGCTAAAGTCCATTCACAATAAAATGACCAGGGCATAGGGCAGGAGGACGTAATGTTTGCAGCACAAGAATGCATTAAGTCCATGTTGAGCAATGGTCAGCACTTAGTCAGCATAAAGAGTGTGGATTCCACTTTGTGACAGACAGTGAAAGCCTTCATGAAGACAAATATAAAAAACATGTTATGTGATTAAGATCAAGGTCTGATCAGCTGACAATGAGTCGATCAGTCACTAAATCTTACATGTGTTTAACTGAGAATCGCACAGTGAAGCAAAAGCATTAAAACATCTCCAAACTCTCCAAAAAACAAACTATGATGATTTATTGTGGCCCCATTCACGTTGCCATAATGTAGATGTTACACTTTTTTTGTTATACACTAAATTTGTTATACACTATAATGATCCTCATTAGACTCTCATTACTATAATACTGTATAATACTGAAATATTGTGGGAATGTGAGGAGGTGCAGAAATTTTGGGTTGGGGTGACTCAATATGTTTCTCAATTTACTTCCTCTCCCATTCCTCTATGTCCTGTAATGTGTTTATTGAGTATGTATGAAGACAATTGCTCTTTGTCCACTAAAGAAAGAAAGCTGGTGGATTTGTGTCTATTACAAGCAAGACGTTCTTTTGCCCTGTGCTGGAAAAATACCAATTGCTCTTCCATTGGACTATGGCTGAAAAACTTAATAACATGTTTGGCTCTTGAAAAGCTTACATATGTAATAAGAAGAAACCCTCTGAATTTTTTTTATATCTGGGAGGTGTTTTTAGACTAAAAAAAATGGAGATATTGAAGAAGCTTTAGATGTGTGAAGTTATGGAATGTAAGAAGGTGGCTTTTTTTATTTTATTTTATTTATTTTTTTAACCTGCCTGGGGTATGTTCTGGGGAATGGTGTTTTTTTAAAAAAAAAAAACGTTGTAAAAACTCAATAAAGATATGTTGTACAAAAAATACTGAAATATATTACTTTAATCTACATCACCGTACATTCCAGGCAGTACAACAAATACTATCATGATGTATAAATGCTGGAATACTGTTTTTTATTATTACAGTAAAGGTAATTATATTTTTTAGATTATATTACATTATTTCTCTTGATTTTGGTTTGAAATATAACAGGACATGCTTTGTCACATTCACCCCATATATGCACAGGGTTATCAAATTTCTAGGGCTTTCAAACACTGCTGGCTTCTGCATGTGATATCATTCTCCCAGCTCAGTTGCCGTTTGGGTGCCTGCAAAGTGCACACCAGTTTCAGTAATTAATATTTCATGCTCATGGCCAGTGTTGCTGTAATCCTGTCTACTTAAGATACAGAAGAATCAAGCCGTTGGCTAGTTGTTGGCTTCATCATATTAATATATAAAAGCAGATGCTTCATCTTAACACTCTTATTCTACGTCACTTTCAATGCACCCCCAGTAAAAAAAAAAAAATTGTATAGTTAAAATCTTTTAACATATTTACTGACATATCACTTGAGACTGATATAAAAATTATGAATAAACTTTATTTGTAGTACTACTTGTACACAATGCACATTTCTTAATATTAAGCCTAAAATGTGTTTTAATGTCACTATTGATGAGGATTGTATGATATTTGAATAATATTGGTCTTTAAATGCAAGATATTTAAAGTGTACCTGAAGTATACTTGGAATAGTTCCATTTTAGCACAATCAAATATACTTAAGTATATATCTTGAGTTGCATTTCAGCACTACTTCCGCACAATTAAAGTGCATTAAGTACAAAATTAGTTGTTTAAGACCTTAAGTATACCAGTTTAGTATACCAAAATATATATAAAATAAATAAAATATAAAGTATACAGTTGCAGGGTATTTTTATTAAGTACATGAATATGTAAATGTATTTGTAGTATGCTTAGCACAAAATAAATGTATTTCAAATATATTTTAGTATATAAATTTTTCACTATAGTGACATCATATACCTAAATGACATCAAAGATTAAAAATAATGCCAAGCCAGAGCTATTAGTAAATTTAAAGGAAAAGACCAAGTATAAATAAGTCAAACACTGAAAATTCCATTCAAAGGCACTCAGATGGTATGGAAAGTTTCTTAGAGAGAATGGAAAGCACATTAATATAAATTGGGAACATAAGAATCAGTGAAAGGTTCTGAATTATCTCATTTTATGAATCTATTACTATTATTACAGGTGAAATCAGATTAACAGCGAGTATGAAACAATGTTTCTTTATGCTGTATGTTAGTGACTATTTAAAAAATAAAAGGTTTGATTTATTCATAGATTAATCTCAAGGAACCTGTCTAACACGTGTTCAGGTCATTCTGTATTTCACTTTAAAATCAAATTATGGTGAGAATGGGGAAATGTGTCATATTTATAGCGTTTTAATGTTTTTAATTGATGTATTTCAGCAATGAAAATCATCATTGATAAAAATTTGAAAATACTCAAAAACAAAAACAAACAAAAGAAGTATGTGGAAGCAGCATGGTAATGGAATTTATATAGACAAATGGACAATGGTCTCTATTCTGGTCTTACAGTGAAAAAGAACAGTACTGTGTAATTTTATGAGCTAGTTTTATAATTCTGCTATATTTAGAATGCGTGATGTCAATCACATTGCTTTTATATGCTAAACTCGCAGTATGTGAGATATTTTGGGTAAAAAATTAACTAAATTCTGATATTTAGTGAGTACATAAACTGTGCCCTTGTAATGGTAAGCCTACAATAATGACATGATGGGAGATGTCAAGATTGTAAAAATGTGTTATCTGTCAGGTTAATGTGAATGTATGTATGTATTTTTTATTATAATATTATTATTTGTTAACTTATGTATTTTTTATTAATGCATAATTTTTAAATAATAAATTAATTTGCTTATAGCAAAGGACAAAGAGTCAGTTTTTAGCTTTACAATGTTGTACTGTATATAACAGGTTTTTATTCAATTGCTTTTTATTCAAATGCTAAGACTAAATTTATACACAACCACCCAAGTTACTGGCTTACTGAAATGAAATATGAGATGTTATTTGTGAAGAAAATAATAAAAAGGTAAATTGTAAAATAAAACAAATAAATAAAAAAGCATAACAAAAAAGGTGTAACATTTTGGTTTTGCTTGTGAAAATATTTAATTATGTCTTTTGGTTATACATAAAATACTAGCTGAAATTAGCCTTAGCAAGAAAAAGGAGGGGAGGCTGCAGCATTTATGCCAAAAATGTTTAATATGCCATGCCCTGTCCAACTTCTCAACTTGAATATAAATTGTAGAATTAATTTGTTTGTAGGTAAAACTTGCTTTGATTGTTTGCTTTCATTTGCTTTTGAATGCTATGATATTTTTTCATTTTAACAATTGTCTTTATCTACCTTACTCCCTTCTTAGCTATGACATGGTCCATTATGGTCATTCCAACCAACTTCGACAAGCCAAGGCTATGGGGGACTATCTCATTGTGGGAGTGCATACTGACGGTAAGGACACACACACACACACACACACACACATAAATGGTGCCAGACAGTGTTGTTTGTTGATTATATCGATCTTAGTTTCATGACAGTGTATGTGTTACACTGTCATGACACTCAATATAATCAACAAACAGCACTGTGTAACACGTGTAACACATTGACAAATTGAATAAACAAATTGGGATAGTGGGATTAAACTTTACCTATGATTATTTACGTGTTTACTTTTGTGATGAAAGATTGTTTACCAAGAATGTGGGAGTTGCATAGATTGCCTAGACAACAGGCTTTTCAATCAGTGACTGATATGTTTGTTTAGCTTGCACAGATGACACGAGACGTGGAATGAAGGCATGACTGAAATAGGTTTTGATTGATTTAGAATTTTCGTATTAGAATATAGATGGGTCATGATGGGAACTCAAAGGCTTCTATCTCTCAAAAGTATCTAATAGTACAGTACACACTGGCACACACTGGTACAAACTGGAGAATCAAGGTCAGACAGGGAAAAAGATGAAACGAGGGGCAGACAGCACCAACAAGGAATTCAAATGAGGGGCAAACAGTACCAACAATGCAATCAGAAGGTCATCAACAAGAGAGCAGTCCAAAACTGGTGGGTTCTGGGGGGAAACAGGTAACCGCAAAACAAACTGGGCAAAAGAGAAATATGTGAGCAAAAGAAAAGAACACTGAACAAACAAAGTTCAAACTCAATTCACAGACTGGACAAGATAACAGCAAGTTGGAAACCAGTACTGTAGATGAAGATCGTAGACATAATTTTAGACTGAAGACTGCATGATACCTTTAAAAGTGCTGAATCAAAAATGTGTTTTTTTTTTTTTTTTAGATGTTGAACCAGGAAACCATGCTGTCTAGCTGTTAAAATCAGAAACACATTTTGGATAGTTTGGCCAAAAATGTCATAGTGAAACAAATAACAGAAAATGGAAATGAAGTTGACTGATTCTAATGTCTCTCTTTTCATGCAGAGGAGATCTCTAAGCACAAAGGTCCTCCAGTGTTCACCCAAGCTGAGAGATATAAGATGGTGCGAGCAATCAAGTGGGTGGATGAGATCGTGGAAGGAGCTCCATACGTTACTACGCTTGAGACTCTGGACAAATATTGTTGCGATTTCTGTGTTCATGGAGGTCAGAGCCTAAACATAATATAACATTAACTGTGCTAAAACATTGATATTAAAGTCAGTACAAAATATGAGACCCCCAGGGCCATGAAGCTTTGGATTACTGGATTGACCGGATCACATACATACTACACACATTCATACTAAAAAGAACATCCATTTTTAGCTCTTACAAAGTAAGTACTTAAGTGGTACCTACTAGTATGTACCTACTTTATTACTTTTATAAGCTGTACCTATTCTGTTCATGATGAGACAGTGCTCCTGCGCACAAACTGAATTCCATATAAAAATCTCAGCAATCTATTCATGTAACATACGTGTGTCCTGCATCTAAGTAAAAGCAAAGCTGAATGGTTCCAGAGCATCACTACTCTCGTCTGGAAATATAATTTTCAGTAAATTGTTTAGTAACTTGTTTGGTCTTGGTCCTGCATGCACAGTATTCAACACACCACTTCAGAGTAGTTCACTTATGCCAGCTTTATTATGATCTGAATCAACTGTGGTCGTGTCTCCTCAGATGACATCACTCTCACTGTGGATGGGAAAGACACATATGAAGAAGTGAAGAAGTCGGGCAGGTACAGGTAAGCCCATTCGCACCTCTGCTGCTCATGCTGCGAATGTTTAGTTCAGTTCTCATTTAAAGTCGATCTTTTTCAGAGAGTGCAAGAGAACCCAAGGTGTGTCCACTACAGACCTGGTCGGCCGCATGCTGCTTATGACCAAAGCTCATCACAGCAACATGGTGAGGCCCGAAACATACTCAACATTTGTAAATGCAGACAGGTCTCACTAGTCAAGCTTGATTTCAAACATGTCAGACCTCAGTTCATAATTCAAGTACATGTTGCTGGGTTGTAACACCCAGTTGTATGGAAACATGTATGTTCACTTTTATTGTTTTACTATTTGTTATAATGGTATAGCATATTCACCCTACTTACTTATTTATGCTAGTTGGCTTGTCACTTTGGTACCATGTTTACACCATTGTCACCTCCACCTTATGTCTGTATACTATCACTGATATTGTATTGGAACTGATCATAAAAAGTATGTTCAAAATTTTCTGTTCAAGTTTTTAAAAAAATACCTTGAATACTGAGGTTCGTCACAACACAGAAATGCAAAAATGCACATTAAGTATGTTCACGCTTGCAATACACCGGCCAAGCATTCGCATCTGCTTTTGCATACTTGTGTAGAGTAAGTTTCTGATATGTCTCTGGTATGCTATAATTACACATTGTCAAATTGGATATTCATTTCTTCCTTTCTTTCCTCTTCAGGGCAGTTCAGACTATCAACAACACACAGACAACTTTGGAAGAGTGAGTGTTTTATTCCCTTTTGGTTGTTCTTGTAGTCTTAATCTTTTTTTTGAAGAGTGAAATGTTTTGAAGTACATTACAGAGGATTTCTTGGGTAGCTTGGTTATAAATCAGTTATTCCACCAGTAATACAGTATTGAATAAATTTGTGTACAAAAGACATATTGTCTGAACCAAATCGCCATTGCAAGCGTGCTATTGTCACGATCTGTGCTGGGAGGAACGAGGAGACGTGGAATACATGAAGCAATCTATAATAAAGTCCATACACAGGCAGTGCTGTCAAATGATTAATCGCAATTAATCGCATCCAAAATAAAAGTTTTTGTTTACATCATACATGTATGTGTACTGTGTTTATTTATTATGTATATATAAATACACACACATACAGTATGTGTATGTATTTATATTATATTTTGAAAATATTTACATGTATATACATTTATATATTTATATTATTATATTTTATATTATATATAAATATATTTAATATATAAACCTAACATATGAATACAACACATGGATGTGTTTGTATTTATATATACATAATAAATATACACAGTACACACTCATATATTATGTAAACAAAAACTTTTATTTTGGATGCGATTAATCGCGATTAATCATTTGACAGCACTATACACAAGGTACATCCAACACTGGGAATCGCAGGAAACACACAAACTGAACAAGTAGACCTGACAAACACTAACTGAACGGACTGGGGTTTTACAGACCCTGGATTACAGGAAAATGACAAGGGAAAAATACCCCGATTAGCAAATCACGGGGCTTGAAAGTTGGCTAGGGATCCACCCATCAGTTTTCCAAAGCCTCCCCTGGTCGCCCTCTTGTTCGACCCCCCATGAAAGCCGGTAGAAATTTCCCTGGAGTAGCCTGGGAATGAGAGAGAGAGAGAGAGAGAGAGAGAGAGAGAGAGAGCAAACACAAGCAATTCCAAATGCTTGTTAGGTTTCGGATTAGGGCATATTATGCATTTTTGCATCACCAACAATACAGTGGAAAACTTTAAGAACTTTAATGTTTATATATACACTCTCTCTCTATATATATCCAAACTGGCGATTAGGTCAATTTTACATCATTCTTAAGGGGATTATTTTGCAAAAATGACCGAAAAACTGCACATTTTTTAGTTTTTGGCTCTTTAAGAGACTGGACACGAACATGGTTTTCTGGATGAGCGATCAGTTATACCGCGTTTCCCAGGACAACGGCCATTATTCAGAAATATTTGACCGCTTATTGCAGCGACTGACCAATCAGAATCAAGTATTCCAGAAAGCTGTGTAATGATGTTTCCGGATGATTCCATCAGTGAGTTTTTAAATTTGCGTTAACTCTGCGTATAGAATTACACACGTAAAAGACAAGAAAGTAATACAACGAAAACACCTTCTTATTTTTTGCAGATGTTTATTTTTCAAGAGTGCATGTGGAGGTTGAGTGGGAGGGGCTTAGATTGACTGACAGGCCTTCATGTTTCCCAGGTTGATCCCTCCACTCTCTTGAATATATAGGCAGCGAAGTTAATTAATCACATAATGACTAAAAATCAGAATTAAACAAACACAACTATGAATAACATTACTGAATACTTCTTGTAATATTCACAATCCTTTCAGTTTTTGGAAAACTGGCATCTCTAGGAAATTTCTCTGTCAGATGTGATCAAAAAATATCCCATGATCATTTCGAATAGTGTCTGTCTGTTTCAGATTCAAATTTGCCATGTTAGCTTGAAATGGAATTGTTCAATGTTATGTAATGGATCATATAAATTAATTAGTTTATCAGCTTTGCTTCTAGAACTCAGCCTGCGTCCCAATGTGCATACTATCCATCCTAAATTCTATGTGATAGTAGTAATTTTCAATACTATTTAGGGCAGATAGGATGGATAGTATGCACATTGGGACGCAGGGATGGAGAGCAAAAACACAACAAAACAGTCCAGGGGCGTGACAGCCATAATGATTTTGCAGGTATCTGGCTTTTTTTTGTTAATTTCAGCTACAAATGTCAATAGGGAGCCCAGAATTCCATTATACAAATAAAATAAAAAAAATTTGATTAGTCATTCTCAGATCCCCCTCTCCCTCCCAAGATTGTTTACTTGTTTTTCTGCTTTGCCCTTTTGTTCCTCCTACTGCTAGCATTGCCTTCACATGCCTCTGCCAAGTTTGCACATAAAAAAGCTTATTGTCGTCACAGTCCATAATCAGAGACTGAGCCATGAATGGCACCTCTGTTTCTGAGTTTAACATTGACTAAATAATTCCTAGTCATTGCCTCAAAATGGAGAGAGAAAAGTTCTTTAATGTCCCAAGACCTTCACTGGACGTGACAAAAACACCCATTGCAAAGGACTCAAACTTGACTTAGGCGCAGATGCACTGTATGTCAAGAGTGCTGACCACAAGGTTATTGTTTGTTCAATCATTACTGTGTGCTCTTGACATCAGAAAAAAAAAAGCACTTGTTGGCTTCTTCAAAGGGCTGCTGGTTTAAAACGAGTTCTTGGACCTGTCAGAACCACCAAAGTTCTCTCATCGTGCTCCATATATTGTGTTTAAGTATAATAAATGTATTACATAAAAAATCTGCATTATTAACAATGATTAGTTTAATGTTTAATGATTAATTTTTATTGTTGTAATATTTGTTATCATTTCTGTACTGCTCACCACAGGGCCCTAAAGGCCACAGTCCCTGGACAGGAGTGTCACAGTTCCTGCAGACATCCCAAAAAATCATCCAGTTTGCCTCAGGAAAGGAACCACAGCCAGGAGACACCATCATCTATGTGGCTGGAGCTTTTGACTTATTTCGTATCCTTACACGCTTAGACAGTAATTAGAGCACCCAAAATTTCTTCTATTAAAATCAAAAGAATAAAATAAAATATATAATTTAAATGTTTGAAAAAATATAACAATGCATTTATAAAAGAGATTTTAAAAAATATGGTGGAGGTTTGATTGTCAGTAAATAACAAATTCTGTGTGTCTGTTCCTCACACAAATTGTATGACTTCAGGTGACTGAACAGACAGAATATAAATAAATTTTGGGGAAAATTTTTCCTTGTAAGATAGACATTTGGTGAGCATTGGTTACTCACAACATCATCAAGAGCTATTACAGCTATTACACTTCTGAAAATAAAGTAACTTGGAGACAAGACACGTCGCCCTATTATATAATGGTATATAAATCACTTTTATACACAAAGTTATATAAATGGGCCATAAACAGTGTTATCATTGTTACTCTGTTCATTCTCTTATCTATTGTCATTTTTATTTGGCAGGTTGGGAACTTTATGTTAAATGCGCTGCAGAAAAAACAACAACAACAGCAAGAACAAAAAATAAATAATGTCCTTTCAAACGCACAGTGTGTGAGCATATTAGTCTATGCTGGTTATTGTTCTTCAGCATTAAAGCAAACAGCTAACACAGAATAGAGATTCATTATGCTGTCATTCTTTGATATTATAAAAATAATTAATCAATAATTGTTTATTTTATTTAGAGTTTTCACAGGGGTGCAGAACTCTTGCTTTCTGTACAACCCAAATTCCGGAAATGTTGGGACGTTTTTTAAATTTGAATAAAATGAAAACTAAAACACTTTCAAATCACATGAGCCAATATTTTATTCACAATAGAACATAGGGAACATAACAAATGTTTAAATTTTTCTCAAAAAAGTTGGCACGGGGGCAACAAAGGGCGGAAAAAGCAAGACATTTTGAAAAGATTCAGCTGGGAGAACATCTAGCAACTAATTAAGTTAATTGACATCAGGTCTGTAACATGATTAGCTATAAAAGGGATGTCTTAGAGAGGCAGAGTAAAGTAAAGATGGGCAGAAGTAAAGAAGGGCAGAGGCTCTCCAATCTGTGAAAGAGCGCGTAAAAAGATTGTGGAATACTTTAAAAACAAGGTTCCTCAATGTCTGATTGCAAAGGCTTTGCAAATCTCATCATCTACAGTGCATAACATCATCAGAAGTTTCAGAGAAACTGGAGAAATCTCTGTGCGTAAGGGACAAGTCCGAAGACCTTTGTTGGATGCCCGTGGTCTTTGGGCACTCAGACGACACTGCATCACTCATCGGCATGATTCTGTCATTGACATTACTAAATGGGCACAGGAATACTTCCAGAAACCACTGTCTGTAAACACAATCCACCGTGCCATCTGCAGATGCCAACTAATGCTCTATCATGCAAAAAGGAAGCCATACGTGAACATGGTCCAGAAGTGCTGCCGTGTCCTGTGGGCCAAGGCTCATTTCATTTCTTTAAAAAGGGGAAAAACTCATTGAGATTAAAATCTCTTTTGCAAGAGTGGCCTGGCCAAGAAAGCAGCAACAACATAGCATATACAAATTTACAGACACATTTAAAATGGACTGTTTTAAAGTGGAAAAGTGTTCTATGGTCAGACGAGTCCAAATTTTGACCAAATTCGTGCCCTCCGGGCTAAAGAGGAGGGAGACCTTCCTGCATGTCATCAGCATTCAGTTCAAAAGCCAGCATCTCTGATGGTATGGGGGTGCATAATTGCATACGGTATGGGCAGCTTGCTGGTTTTGGAAGGCACTATGAATGCTGAAAGGTATATAAAGGTTTTAGAGCAACATATGCTCCCCTCCAGATGACGTGTATTTCAGCAGGACAATGCAAAACCACATACTGCAGCTATTACAACAGCATGGCTTCGTAGTAGAAGAGTCCGGGTGATGAATTGGCCTGCCTCCAGATCTTTCACCTACTGTATAGAGAACATTTGGCACATCATAAAATGAAAAATATGTCAAAGACGACCACGAACTCTTCAGGAGCTGGAAACCTATATCAGGCAAGAATGGGACCAAATTCCAGCACCAAAACTCCAGAAACTCATAACCTCGATGCCCAAACATCTTCAAATTCTTTTGAAAAGAAGAGGAGATGCTACACCGTGGTAAACATGCCCCCATCCCAACTTTTTTGAGACCTGTAGCAGGCATCAAATTTGAAATGAGCTCATTTAGTGCATAAAATTGTAAAATTTCTCAGTTTAAACATGTAAGTTCTCTGTGTTCTATTGTGAATAAAATATTGGATTTGAAAGTCTTTTAGTTTTTATTTTATTCAACTTTAAAAAACGTCCCAACATTTACAGAATTCAGGTTGTATATAATACATTCACAATATGAATACAAGTTTTGTTTGTCATGCTGCTAAGAGGTTCAGTGGCTACAAACACATTTTAAAACTCTCTTTGGATGTTTTGTTTAAAATGTTCAATTTATTTAAGAATATTTAAATGGCTGACCTATTCTCCCTGTGGAAAATACAAATTAGGCCCTAGATTTTTTTTGTCACTGTGGGTAGTTTTACCAGTGCTGTGGTTTTTCTCACTTGATTTGTGAATGTGCATACTGTACCAAAGAGACCCCTGCATTCTTTGCTTTTTCTGAGAACACGAGTAACACAATGTTACTGTTGTCCTCTTTAACCTGATGCAAATCAGACATTGGCCATGTGGATTTCCTGGATGCAGTGTCCCAGCTTTCAGAGAAGCCATATGTTATCGTGGGCTTGCACTTTGATCAGGTAAGCTGAATCAAAATCTTAGAAATATATTTAAAATTGTAATTTTCTTGGTTAAATATGATGCTCATTTTCTTTCAAAGGACATAAGATATGTAAGAGAAGGAGGAGGAACTGCATGTTTGTTTGTTTTTTAATTATTGTTATCGTCACTCTAGGAAGTAAATCGTTACAAGGGGAAAAACTATCCAATCATGAACATCCATGAGAGGACTCTGAGTGTGCTGGCCTGTCGAGTGAGGATTAATCTTTGGCATTGCAGTTAATGCCATTTATGTCTTGATGTGTTTTATATAAATAGTTTGATATGAATTTCTTTTTCAAATCTCCCAGTATGTCTCTGAGGTTGTTATAGGAGCACCATATGCTGTCACAAAAGACTTATTGGACCATTTCAAGGTAAACACTCTTCCACTGTATTGAATTCTATTCTTGAATTTTTGTCAGACTTGCTTAACAGAGTTGGATAGAACACTGGTTTTTGACCATCTGCATAAAAACTGTGGCCAGCAGTCATGTTCACACAGACAGTTTTTAGGATTGACAACAGTATTTACTGTACTATAGTGTATAACTGTATTAACAAATATGCCTTGTATAACTCATAAAATGATTCTTTTTTATTACAGTTATAAATTGAATTTCAATATCTTCTAATTAAAATAATAAAACTAAATGTTACGGTTAATAAAATCATTTTTACATTTATTTTCCAGAGGAACTTTGCCTAGAGTTGTGTGAAGACTCATCCACAACCTCAAATAAGAGGACTCTGTATAAAATAGCTGATTAGAGATTGAGATCAGACAGATTCTTATCCTATTTGATTTGCGATCATGCTGGTCAAGCAGCTCATTTCATAGAGTTTACTCTAATGTACTTCACACACTCATTATTGCATATAGTGATTTTAAAGATTTTTATAATACTGTATTTATAATACTGTTATAATGAGGTATTGAAGGTTTGGACACATCCGTATTGTAGAGTTACATGTAGAGGTAAAGGTCATGTAGGTCAAAACTGCAGTTGAGTATCCTATAAAAATTTAAGAGAGTGACTTTGGTTATAGAATGCAGTTAACTCTTGGTAATAAATATGTATGGGAACATAACTGATTACTGAAATCAGCTAAACCATTCTGCTGTGTAAACATAGCCATAGAGTAATACACTGTCCCCATGGTGTAGGTAGACCTGGTGTGCCATGGAAAAACTGAAGTGTTTCTAGACAGAGATGGATCAGACCCATATGCTGTAAGTGTCACGATACGATAATTATTCAACATTCCAACACAATACACTTCAATTTCATAATCTGTACATGTTTTTTATGGACAGGTACCCAGGAAAATGGGAATATTGCGAACAGTGGATAGTGGAAACAGTCTCACGACTGATGTCATTGTGCAGAGGATCATCAAAAACAGGTGTTACATTAAGCTCTCACCTGTTAACTGGTGACCACTTTCTTTGTTTAATGTCATTTGCAGCATTGACTTAATCAATGTATAGGGTATAATGGGGGTAAATGCGTACTGGGGTAAAAGGCTCCTTTGACTTCATTCTCCTTTAAACCTCTTGATGTCACAACACATGAACATAAACATGCACATTTCACTATGCACGTGGAAATTTTATTGGTACTGGCCACCAAAGCGCAAAGCATTGCAAAGTTGTTTCTGCCTAATTTTATATATATTTTGAAAGATTTATGTAGCAAAGATAACTGATAAAATTATCGACTTGTCTACTTTGAGACAAAGGTTTTATTAATGATTGTTCAAGGTGATTAAACAGTTTTCAAACAACTGAAGAGTATGTAAAATGGTGTGCTTGTGGGTGTGCAATTTAGAGATAATCACCAAATTTATAATATGAAACAATATTTAAAAATATATTAATCACATCATCTAATATAATATTTTATTTATTGTCAGTAATGTAAAGCCATATTATGGGATTTCCTTCAAATCTACAAAATATACAGAAAATAGTACAAACGTTGCTAAAGTAATTTTAAGGTGTGCCTTTACCGCTGTTGTATCCTACTTATTAAATTTGTAAAATAAAAAATACACATACAAACGTGCATTTAAAAATACTGTTTTATCATAACTTGTTCTCAAAACAAGTTAAGCTATTTTGACAGCATCTGTCAAGTGCTGCTACAACTAAATTTAATTTCAACTCATTTCTAAGTGTCAATATATCAACTGGAAACATGTTTAATGTTTAATTACAATAGTAATCCATGCATGGGTCAAGACATTCTGGAGGGTTTAAAAGCAGATATTTGTAGCTCACATTTTGGTAATAATAATATTTATTACGATGATGATGATGATTATATTTCAAAGTCAGGCTTGATTAATTCTGTGAGTGAAAATGTTCAATAACAATAAAGTGATATTTGGCTGGTCACACCTGAGGTGACCTTTAAATCTAGAAAATTCCTTTAGTAGTTCTTTTACCGTAAGTTGTAAAGGACAATCACTGTCAGGAATGATCAATGCAATGCTGACATTATTCCTTCCTGTGCCTGCCAGGCTGCTGTTTGAGGCGAGAAACCAGAAAAAGGAGGCCAAAGAGATGGCGGTAATCCAGGCCATGAAGCGACGAGAAGAAGAGAAGGCTAAAGAGAGAGCGCAGGCTGTGCTGTAGGGAAGAAAAAAAAACATCATCAAAGACTAACAAAACCCAGTACATGCAGTTGACTCTTTTCTAATGTGTCCACATTCTGGACTTACATACTGTCAGAACACCAGCAGCTGAGAGCTCCTTTCATTGAAGAATTAGCATGTTGTTTTGGGAGCATCTGCTTTTGTGAACTACTCTCGCACTCTCCAACTGAAGGTCCTCTTCATCATTTCCTGACGGCAGTGGGCCATTTCCATCAGATCTGTTCACTAAGGAAGAAGGAGGCTGGAACTTGTGCAGCACTTTGCTGTGTTCAGGGTGTTGCCACTTTGGTGACCAACATGACCTACGTGACCTTTACCTCCACGTGTAACTCCAGAGTTATTCTAAGCTTTGCTTGGAAACCAACACTCCTGAAGATTTGAATCCATCAGAAGAGCACTACAGTCTTCTGTCCTAAACAGTGTATTAATTATAAAGAATTAATATTTATCTGTCATTATTAATGGCTAATCCTCATATGAAGTATTTTTCATTGTAAGGTACAACAAAGTGAATTGTTCTATTAAAAAATATATGAAAATAATAGTTTAGATATGGTGTTAATCAAACATGCATTTTAATATGGTTTAAAAAAACTTTTGTTTATTATTGTTTTTGAACTTAGCCATTATAACTACTCAAAAGGAGATAGTATATTTAAGGATGTTTTTGTTAGATAAATTTCCCTCAATGTCCAAGGGTATAGTTCACTAAAAAAATTCATTCACTCATGGCATTCCACTCAAAAGTACCATAAAAGTTTATATGTCTTGTACTTTATTTTCCCAAACTTCTTCTGTTAAACAAGACTTTTGTGTGAGCAAACAGCATGAAATGTCAGTCTTATTTACTGATAATTTTTACTGCCACAGTTCTCAAAATTAAATTGTGGACAAATGAATTTAAACTCGCCATTTCACAAGTGGACATGCTAACCAGTTAACAGCACATGAAAATGTCATGTTCACTATTCACTTTTGTTTTGGGGAAAATAGCACTTCACACTGTCTGCCTAATATCTTCTTCTAAAATTCACGGAAGCATTGAAATATTGGCTTTAAAGTACATGCAAAATTTGATTTTGTGGTGAAATATTTCTTTAAACTAAGATGTTTAAAGTTTCTGTTTTAAATGGATTTAAAATTAAATTATACTAGCTCTTAGAGTGAAAGTGCTGATCCAGAGTTTTTTTTTTTTTCAGATCAATTACAATTTCAGATCAGCATGTTAAGCCTGGCCACATTATACATGAGGACAGGCATACACTCCTTTACAGTCCGCATATATAGATAGTTTTGAGTTTGTTTCTTATGTACGTGTGTATGCCATACCCAGAACTTGTGCAGAATGAGCTACCAATTATAGCCACAAGAGGTCTTCTTATCTGTGGAAATCTGTGTAAAATTCATAGAAACCATGGTGGACTGAAACCAACTAACACTGTTTTGATGTGCTGTGCTATATAATGTGTATAATTATAAGCAATGTTTTAAACAAGAAACCTCAATCATGGTACTAACTACTGTCTAAATATAATGGTTTCAGGGATTATAGTATTTTAAGTCAACATTGAACTGACTTACTTTGTTGTTGTTTTTTCCATGTATTATTTTTTAATTCTATTAAAAAATATAATATAAAAGGTTGTTAATTTATTTATTTTTTAAATGGTATAACCCTCTTTTTGCTAATATATTAATCAACTTGAAAGATACTAGAACTTCGTTTTTAACTGAACAGCTATTAAAGGTGATGTCTGGTTTTGAGAAATCAACAATACAGGAATAAATAACATGGGATCATTAATTATTATGATCCCATGTTATTTATTCCTGTATTGTTATATCAGCCAGATTTCAGAATCAGAATCAGAATCAGAATGAGCTTTATTGGCCAAGTACAGGTGCATCTCAATAAATTAGAATGTCGTGAAAAAGTTAATTTTTTCTAAGTTATTTCAAAAAGTGAAACTTTCATATATTTTAGATTCATTGCATGTAAAGTAAAACATTTCAAAAGTTTTTTTTGTTTTAATTTTGA
>JAFVLL020036936.1:0-12488 GCA_021397915.2 Tor tambroides | reverse complement strand
CCCATATTCTGCTGTAAGACTAATGAGTTTGATGAGCGTGCTAGAACAAAATTATTGACCCACACGCATAATGGTATTTCAGGGGATGTGGAAAGAATTCAGTATTAGGATTGTTTGAAAAGAATGGCTGATTTCTTGGATAATAGAGCATATCTACACTCTGGAGTCTCCAAACTCAGTTCAGCACAGAAGACAAAGAAACATCCACTTGTAAAAGATTCAATAGAAATGCTCTGAACAAGATTTTCTTTTTTACTGTGGTACTAAACTGCTCCTAAATGGCTTGTTTTTTTGTGTGTTTTTTTTAGCATATCATAAAGAAATTTAGAGAGAAAGGCATCAGCGCAGCTAGATAATTGTACCTTCATCTCAGTTCACTTCCACTACAGAGCTGGAGTATCTTCACATCTGTTTGGGCGGTGAAACAACAGCACTATGGGAAGGAATTAATCAGTAATATGCCTGCCGTGCTCCATTAGAGACTTTATGCTCCTCTTGATTATGAAAATTTTACAGCACCAACAAATCTGTTGAAGGGCTTTGCTCCTGAGATGGTGTCATACACCGGATTGAATTTATATATCTGCATGCATTTTAAAATGTGCATTTGCAATTAGACTCCTGCGGTACAAAACAGCAGCACACCGGATGTGTGCTATAGGCTAGACATCAAGGTTGTTGTGTGCCTTCTTGTGTTTGCAGCTGTCAGTAAGACACACCTGGTCATATGTTCACTCATCTGTGCTATACTCCATTACCACAAGCTGTTTCTTCTATAGGTGTCGTTTGAAATGGACAGCTAAAAAAGAAGTCAAAAACAAAGATGCTGTTTCAATCAAAGGCTTTTGGATGTATATTTGGATGTGGTAGTTTAGGGAAAGGAACAGAGTCAAGGACAGCGTCAGTCTGGCCTCAGTTGCTGCTGTGGAATGAGAATGACAGATGCAATTATGGCCATAACTGACCTGAGTGTGTTGATATGAGCACAAATATCAGAGCGCATAACTGGAGCTTGTTATCTATAATGCAATTAGCCTTGCTAGTGATGCTCTATTCCCAGATGAGTTTATTGGTCATAAATTAATGAAGTAAATCAATAGCATGTTTTCATCTACAGACATGTTTGAAAAATGACTATGCAGTGCAAGATAGAAACAAAGGGGTTTTAAAAGAATAGCTCATCTAAAAATGAGAATTTACTTAAATTTACTCACCCTTATGCCATTCAATACGTAGATGAGTTTGTTTCTTCATGGAAACAGATTTGGAGACATTTGCAATTACATCACTTGCTCACCAATGGATCCTCTGCAGTGAATGGGTGCCGTCAGAATGACAGTCCAAACAGCTGATTAAAACAAAACAATAATCCACAAGTCCTCTATCAATAATATTGCTTTCTGCAATCTGGTCTAAATCAGAAGAAATATGCACTATCACCGTTTACAAGCAAAAACATTTCAAAACAGTTCTGAACAAATACGTGGGTGGGTTTGATGTGAGAGGACAACAGGGGATGGAGGCATTATTATGGATTATGGAGTCTTATTTTGGCCAGAAGTAATGATTTAAAGTTAAAATACCTTATATGGATTAGTTTCTTAGAAATATGCAGCTGTTTGCTTCACAAGATGTTAATTGATAACCTGAAGTTGTGTTGATTACTTGTGTATTATTGTGAAGTTTTAGCTGTTTGAACGATCATTCTTTATAGGAATAGTTCATTTAAAAATTTTAAAAAATTTGTTATTTACTTACCTTCATGTTATTCCAAACCTGTATTATTGTTATTTTTTGTGGAACACAAAAGAAGTTTAAGAGAGTGACCTGCTCTCTTCCATGCAAAGAAAGGGCTGTCAAACACAAAAAGTGCTCCATATGACTCATGCTGTATATTTTGAATAAATCCTCTGAAGCCATATGATAGCTCTGTGTGAGAAATGGACTGGAATTTAAGTCTCTGAAAATCTTGTATTGAAAGCATTGCTTGACAACCATCAGAACTCACTGTCATTGAATGGAAAAAAACAGCTTGGGCTTTCTGCTAAAAATAACTTATTTTGTATTCCACAGAAGAAAGAAAATCTTACTAGTTTTGAAAGACATGAGGGTGAGTAAATGATAACAGAATTTGTATTTTAGGTGAACTATTCCTTTTTTTTTTTTTGGAGAACTGGTAAATGCTATAAAAGATATGTTTAAATATTCTTATGGGTCAGTGATGAGTGCTCAGTCAAATTTAGGATTACAAGCTTTATGGTTTCTGATGCTCAGCGAAAAATCAGTTGGGAGAACAGAGGTTCTGGAAAACTCAGACTGCAAAAACCCTTTACAGCCGTTTTCCTGCCTCGCCGAAATAGCTTATTGCATTTCAAGTCACAGAAGCAGCTTTAGTTCCTTACTGCTGCCACAATGACGCTCTATCAGCAATCCTCAGATTTCTAGGGTGTACTCAACCTTGACAGCTGCCCAAATTTTAGCTGAATGGTTTGAAAACCAGTGCCAGATTTAATTAATGTATTAGTAGCTTGATTTTTCAGCTAAATATTCAAATTTGAGAATCAAAACTGAGAACCTCTGTAATTAGAGCATATTGTTTTAGCGTTGTTTGCACTGAAAGTGTTTGTGGAACTGTTAGTGGTATGTAAGGGTGAGCAATTGTATATTCACCATATATTAATAAGTGCAAAATGTGTGATATCAAATTAATATTGTGACGATAATAATGTGTATATTATTTGAGCAATTTATTAGGTCTTCTAAAGAAACTTCAAAAAATTAATTTCATGATTGTCATGGTTCCTCAAAGCCACTTCATATACAGTACATATGACTGAATTTAAACCCCTATCCATATCCTTCATATCCATATCTTATTTGCATCCCAGTCCTGTCTATCATTTGTAAGACAGCAGTTACTTTTAAAGATTAAAATACTAACTCATCTGCTAATTGCACTTCAGTCGCAGTGCAGAACAAAAAACGCAGAAATAAAATGTCACTTAAAATATTAACAGATATTATCTTACTTCCCTGTCAGAAGTGACTCTCACAGCTTCCTCTGAGGCAGGCAGAAGGGTAGGGAGAAACAGAACGTACCGCTGTTCAAATGTGTCATGTCTAAGAAGATAAAACTTCACTTTTCCAGAAAAACAGACACTTTAGTGTTCTGAACAAATCAATTCATAATTCTGTCAGCTTTCTGCATTTGAACTCGTTTCCCTTTTTCCCTCCCTGCAGGTAAATTGTGATGACAGCTACCTGAATGCAGTGCAGAATACAGGTAAGTCTATATACGAGTCCTCTCTGTTTTAGATCCCGTTTTCACCTGGTATTAACATTCATTTCTGAAGATCCTGTACAGCAGGGGCATCAAACTCAATTCCTGGAGGGCCACAGCCCTGCAGAGTTTAGCTCCAACCCTAATTAAACACACCTGATCCAGCTAATCATGTTCTTCAGGCTTATTTGAAAATTACATGGTTTGTGTGTTGAAACTAAACTCTGCAGGGCTGTGGCCCTCCAGGAGCTGAGTTTGACACCCCTGCTATTCAAAGGTGGTCAAAAATGCATGGGACTCCACTGCATTTGTAGTGTAAATGCTTATCAGTCCTGTTGAGTCTTGGATAACATTAAAGAATCTGTCAACGACTGTGCTAAAATAAGTTTTAAGTTTTGTTTCTGACTTAAAAGAGAATAATTGTTAAAAATGGAAACGCATATTAATAAATTGTCTGATGTATGCAGTGACAGATAATTTGCTTTGCATAAATGCATATGCTAAATGAATACATGAATAAATGTGGATCATAAAGCATCTTAAGTTAATTTAGTACAAGCATAGTACAAAAATAATTTTGCATTTTGCTCAAAACGTCATTTGTGATAAGAATCAAATTCAAGTGTGTTTGAGAATATAGTGTGCAAACACTGCTGTGATTTTCCAGTATGAAACTCTAATGAAGGAAGTCGTGAAATCAGACACCCTCCATTCAAAACACACTGTAAAAATGATATTTCAAAGTTGTAAATAAACCAAAGATTGGAGTACTTTTTACAATAAAATTCACTGTGTTTGCCATTTCTTTTTAATGAATTGTGAAATTTCCTGGCAATTTCTGAGTGAAAATTGTTTCTACACCTACAGTATTTTTTCCAGAGTTGGTGCATGTAAACAATAACGTATAAATAGCAATGTGTATCATCTGGTAAACTGATTGGATCACCCCAAACAGATCTGTTAAATTACTTGATGAGCCATTTTGACATTTGATGTATTTTTTCAAAAAATAATATATATATATATATATATATATTAGTGCTGTCAAAAAATTAATCGCGATTAATCGCATCCAAAATAAAAGTTGTTTACATAATATGTTTGTGTACTGTGTATATTTATTATGTATATATAAATACAAACACATGTATATATTTAAGAAAAATATGTTATGTTTATATATTAAATATATTTTTATATAATATAAATTATATTAATATAAATATAAACATGTAAATACATGTAAATATTTTCAAAATATATACTGTATGTGTGTGTCTTTATATATACAAAATAAATATACAGAAGACATACATATATTGTGTAAACAAAAACTTTTATTTTATGCGACACCTTTAATGTTCTGCAATATATATATATATATACAGGTGCATCTCAATAAATTAGAATGCTGTGAAAAAAGTTCATTTTTTCTTGTAAGTTATTTCAAAAAGTGAAACTCATATATTTTAGATTCACGCATGTAAGAAATATTCTCAAAATTTTTGTTTTAATTTTGATGATTAGGATTTACAGCCCATGAAAGTCAAAGTACCCAGACCATCCCTACACAGTATTTAAACATTCGCTTGCCCTTTGAAAACCACAATGGAGAAGACTGACTTGGCAGATCCAGAATGGGCCAAAAAGAGGGCAGAGTCGTTGCTTTGCGCTGTATCAGCATACGCCATATGCAAAGGAAGGAAAGAATTTGGGTAGAAAAGTGGGTTGTTAGGATACTCTGTGCCAGGTTGCCCAAAAATGCAAAAAGTAAGAATAAGAAAGATCAAACATTGTGAGAGCTTCTCACAAGGAGTGAACTGAAGCTGAGTCAAAGTGCAAGATTCACCATACCAGACGCTCTGGCTAGCAGTCCAGAGACAATCGTTTTTATTTCTACATTGATGGTCCAAATCAACCCAAAAATCATAAAAAGTAACGCAAAAGTGGGCAGAGAGGAGAGTAATCTGGGTTGCTTGAAGTCCTTCTACAGTCATGATTGCTGCTGTGTCATCTGTTGGTGCTGAAGTCCAACGAAGACATACAAACTCTGCTGTTATTTGTGACTTAATTCTGTCTCACACTGCCAGTTAGTCTGGGTGTGACCATGGTGTGCCGCTGACCTGGTCTCAGAATTGGTATAGCCACTAGAAACATGCACTGGTCGCTCATTTTGACACTCAAAGTAGCTATGATTAAAAATCGGTCATACACTATAAAAATAATAAATCGACAAATCACGCCAATTTGCACTATAGGCAAGTGCACAACAAAAGTGAGCTCTGAGTACATAGCAGTAAATGAACATACTTTCTGCCATCATCAAAATGTTTTTTATTGGTCTTGTATGAGAAGTACTTGTTGTTCGTGAAAATGAAACCTAAACTCCGTGTTGAACCACGAAGTTTCAATTTGAAATTGCTTTTTTCCAGGATTTAGTACAGATGCGCGCGCTCATAAGCACATTGCATGCATAATCTTGCCGCTTTTTAAACGCATATATATTTTCTTGCTGATTTGAAATATCCGATTTCCCCATTCATTTAGATATCTGCCCGCCAGATTGACTTTGTTTGTCTTGTCTAGCAATTATCACAATGATCTTGCTATCGACTTCGGAATATTATCGATTTAAAATTGTACAACACACTTGCTCGATTGTCCAATTGGGACTAATCCACCATTATTACATCGGTCATAATGAATTGATCCACTCAGCCAAATTTTTAACTGTTCAATTAGATGTTTTCTCATTTGAATCATTTAATTCAACTACTCACCAAAATCTTTGATAAGTATTTAAATGTGTTACTTTTGTTATTTATTTATTTATAAAGAATAATAGGGATCTATATTGTATACTAAAAAACAAATATTCACATAAATTGCTATCGCTATTGAATTGTATGGTAAAGTAATGTCATATCATTTAAAGTAGCAGCTGCAGATTCACGTAAGAAAATTAGTTTGCTATGGTGAAAGCTGCGTTTGAAAAAATGTTTGTCATGTTAGTTGACTACTTATCGGAAAAATGATGATTATAATTTATATTTTTCAGATAAATAAAAAATATTTTATGTGATTTGTTCTTTTATTGTTCGATTCTGTAAATATTGTGCCACTAAAGACACGTCTTTTCTTGAAGTCAGAGATATTCTATTTCGCGTGTGTGTGTGTGTGTTTTAATATTTACTAATCACTTGTTAGCAAGAATTACTAGTTCTGAGTGATGGTTACATTTCAAATTTCCAAAATTAATCCTTGCTTTAGGAATTGATGGTAAATTTTCCAGCCACAGATTATCTTATTTGATATCAGTTTGCGATAATTAGAGGTAATATAGTAAGATTTACATTTTTATTACATCTGATTTTTTATAGAAGATATGATTTTATAAATATATCCTTTCTTTTCTCGTCAAGCACAAAACATGTAGCAAAATATCAGTTCACCTGTTATAATCAGCACAAAATCTCTTTACATTAAATGAATTCTGGAGATCGCCCGTCATCTTCGTTAAATCGTTAAAAATATATCTTTCCTGTTCTATTTGATTTTCAATTTTAATACTTTTCATTTTGAATTTTATTCTTAAAATAAAAATTTTCATTCCTAATTTTTCTTTTATTTTATTATATATAATTAATGTTAGTTTTCGTTTCCATTTTCTAATTTATTTTCTTTATTATTAGTATTTAACTATCATCATTGTTTTTAACATAAGTAGTTTTTAATCACAATTTTTTATAATTCACGAATGAAAATATTTTGTAACATATTTTGCAATGTTTTAAATTGTTTTCAAAGTATAATTTTGAGATTTTAAGTTTTCAATTGATATATAATTTATGATAAAAAAGATAGGAATTAAGAAGATGGTTCGCGCAGTAGGTTTTTAATTTGTCATAAATTAATCTAATAATTTTCCTTTCTTTAACAGATTTAGAGAATTATAAAGTTTGTCATGATAGATCAGAGTAATATAGCGGTCCTAGTTTTTCCAATAAAAAAACAAACAAACAAACACCTGCCACGCGAACTGCAAGCGCGCTTCATTGCCACGCCAGGCCAACATCAAATGTAATGTAATAGCCTTGTTTAATGATTAGTCTTTAAAGCAAATTAAATGAATTAAGATATTGTTATAAGTCACATTTGTTTATATAGCAGATACATATGTTTTTTTTTTAAATTTGAACAAAATTAAAAAGATTCACAGCAATTTTACTTATGCACAAAATGAGTTTCATGCAATAGTTTGGACAGGGCCACTCTTCTTTTTAAAACAGATTTATGAGTTTCTGCTATGTTGGAATGGATAAATGGTCATCTCATATATTTTCTTTAATGATGATTTATAGGGTGAAGATCCGGGATTGCAGGCAGGTTACACCCTGATTTTAGCCAGCTGTATAGATAACCTGCTGAACACACGTCCTCTGAGACATATACTCTCTCAGTGAGGTGCCTTTCTAAGCTGCCTAGACTATGTACTTATGCATCTCCATAGATAAAGATGAGACGCTGGAAGTGTCCTCCGACTGCCAATTCCCAAGAATGTCAAATTTGACTCAACACTTCCCACTTTGAAATCAGGTCCAATGAGCCTGGGGTGAGGGCCTTCTGCGCCTGACTCACGCAGTGGCTTCCCATGACAGAGCTTTAGTTGGGCATCTGATGGCATGGTGGATCGACAGTGGTTTCTGAAATTCCATTTGTAATGACGTCATGTCGAGCATGCAGTGTTTCAGCGGGCATCCAACAAAGGTCTCTTGCAAAGTTTGAGGAACGTTGTTTTTTAAAAATTCCACAATCTTTTACACTCTTTCTGTTCATCTTTACTTGAGAGGCAGAGTCTCTCAGAAGTAAAGATGGGCAGAGGCTCTCCAATCTGTGAAAGAGTGTGTTAAAAGAATACTTGGAATACTTTAATATGTGGAATACTTTAAAAACAACGTTCCTCAATGTCAAATTGCAAAGGCTTTTCGAATTTCATCATCTAGAGTGCATAACATCATCATCAAGATTCAGAGAGACTGGAGAAATCTCTGTGCATAAGGGACAAGGCCGAAGACCTTTTTTGGTTGCCCGTGGTCTTCGGGCCCTCAGACGACACTGCATCACTCATCAGCATGATTCTGTCATTGACATTATTAAATGGGCCCAGGAATACTTCCAGAAACCACTGTCGGTAAACACAATTCACCGTGCCATCTGCAGATGCCAACTAAAGCTCTATCATACAAAAAGGAAGCCATATGTGAACATGGTCCAGAAGCACCATCGTGTCCTGTGGGCCAAGGCTCATTTAAAATGGACTGTTTCAAAGTGGAAAAGTGTTCTATGGTCAGACGAGTCCAAATTTGACATTCTTGTTGGAAATCACAGACGCCATGTCCTCCGGGCTAAAGAGGAGGGAGACCTTCCAGTGTGTTATCAGCGTTCAGTTCAAAAGCCAGCATCTCTGATGGTATGGGGGTGCATAAGTGCATAAGGTATGGGCAGCTTGCATGTTTTGGAAGGCACTATGAATGCTGAAAGGTATATAAAGATTTTAGAGCAACATATGCTCCCCTCCAGACGACGTCTATTTCAGCAGGACAATGCAAAACCACATACTGCAGCTATTACAACAGCATGGCTTCGTAGTAGAAGAGTCCGGGTGCTGAATTGGCCTGCCTGCAGTCCAGATCTTTCAGCTATAGAGAACATTTGGCACATCATTAAACGACAAATGTCAAAGACGACCACAAACTTTTCAGCAGCTGAAAACCTATATCAGGCAAGAATGGGACCAAATTCCAACACCAAAACTCCAGAAACTCATAACCTCGATGCCCGGATGTCTTCAAACTGTTTTGAAAAGAAGAGGAGATGCTACACCATGGTAAACATGCTCCCGTCCCAACTATTTTGAGACCTGTAACAGGCATCACATTTGAAATAAGCTTTTGTAAAAAAAAATTAAAATTTCTCAGTTTAAACATTATGTTATCTATGTTCTATTGTGAATAAAATATTGGCTCATGTGATTTGAAAATCTTTTAGTTTTCATTTTATTCAAATTTTAAAAAAAAAACATATAACAACATATCTGGAATTTGGGTTATATAAACAAATGTGACTTGTACATGTGCTAACAGTATCTTAATTCATTTAATTTTACATATTTTTAAGACTAGTCATTTAAACAAGGCACAGACCAGTTGATTATGACTATTACATTTACATTACATTTAGTCATTTAGCAGACGCTTTTTTCCAAAGCGACTTACAAATGAGGACAATGGAAGCAATCAAAATCAACAAAAGAGCAATGATATGCAAGTGCTATAACAAGTCTCAGTTAGATTAACACAGTTCAATTTAGTGGTTTTTTTGTTTGTTTGTTTGTTTTTTTAAACTTCTTAACTGTCACCCGTTCACCCTGTGAGATTTCTAAGCCATCACTCATGTTGCTGGCTTGTAATCCTGATCTAATCATGACAAACTTTATATCGTTGGAAAGGTCTAAGACTCCTAAATAGATATTTTACCACTTTTTTTGTTAAAAAATTATGTAGGAAAATTATTAGATTAATTTATGACAAGAGTGCACCTAAAAAATCTACATCATAACAGGAGTTCTGACCTTTGTCACAGACCATCTTCTTAGTTGCCTTTTTCCCCTATCACGCTTTAGAAATCATAAGAAATTATATATCAATTGAAACTAAAATCAAAATTCAGTTTAAATGGCATTTTAAAAATCAGACATTGCATTACCATGGAAATGGTACATAAATATGTTACAAAATGTTTTCATTCATGAATTATAAAAATTTAAGTTTGGATAGTGCACTATAATGTCTATGTTCAAAACTGTGAGTGACAGTTAAGGGGTTAATTATATAATAAAAAGAAAACATAGAATAGAAAAAGAATAGAGCAAGCTAGTGTTAGATGCCTTTTTTGCTTTTGTTAATTGTATAATAAATAAAAAGAAAAAAATTAGAATATAAAAAGATAAGCTAGTGTTAAGCTAGTGTTAGTATTTTTTTTTATTTTTTTTTTAAGAATAGAATTAGAATAGAGAGTGCTAGAGTTAGAGGGTCAAATAAAGATGGAAGAGATGTGTTTTTAGCTGATTCTTGAAGATGGCTAAGGACTCAACTGCTCGGATTGAGTTGGGCAGGTCATTCCACCAGGAGGGAACAGTTCATTTAAAAGTCTGTAAAAGTGATTTTGTGCCTCTTTGGGATTATAACCTCAGGTTATGCCCAGGTATCTAATATTTTACGAAAATTTTTATTCATGTTTATTGCTTGAAAAAAAGTTATGTTCTTATAAAAGTCATGCTACCATCTACATATTGCAAAGAAAAAAATCTTCTGGTGAAGCACTCATTTTATCAGCCTACTTCAGCCAATCAGATCAACAATTGGGAATGTTGAAATGTATTACTATATTTGCCTCTGACCATCATAGATACATCTGACCATCAATGAATAATCTGTGGCTGGAAAATTTACCATCAATTCACAAAAACAAGGATGAATTTTGGAATTTTGAAAATATGGACCATCCACTCAAGATTTAGCAAAACTAGTAATTCTCTTGCCAGCAACAACAGCCGGTGAGTGAATTAGTAAATATTAAAACACACACACACACACACACACACTTTATCTCTGAATTATCTCTGAACAAGAAAAAAAAGACTTTGGTATAGTCTTTAGTATTTTAACAATTTGCAGAATCAGACAATAAGGCAAACTCATTATGCACTTAAGGCCAACCCACTAATTTGAATTTTATTTATCTAAATATGAAGTGTGTAATGTGTGTTTTCAGTGTAAATAAGGTCAACAACTTTAATGCTAGGACCTCATGACAGTAAAATATTATTCCACTATCATTCAGCAGATCACAGCAATGCTAATTCACCACCATATAGCACTAGAAAAAGTAAATTATATAGTGTTTAATTACTTTCTTACACCACAAATTCATGAATCTGCAGCTGCTACTTTAAATGATATGACATTACGAATTCTAAAATGTCAGTTTAGAACTTACTGCTTTTATACCATACAATTCAATAAGCAATTCAATAAACAGCAATTTAATATTGAATAATTTACATTTTAGACACAATACCAGTCTATTTTGTGTCGCTGTAGAAAATAATAATAATTTAAAAAAAATCTACAGAAAACACATTGCAATGCCAAGCAGCACAGTAGTTGTACCAGAATGAATCAGAGTTTTGAATTAATTAGTTGAATTAATGATTCAAATGATTCACTCATGAAGACACAGTCGCCACCTACTGGCATAGCTTTTCCACCATCAGGCTGAACAGTTCTAAGAACAGTAAGGAACGGATCCAATTACGTTTACACTTGAGCTTGGTTACCAACAAAGTTCAAAGGAATTTGCAACCATGGTTCGTTAACGGGAAAGTGTCCCAGATTGGATCATCACCCAATCAGAAAACAGTGTGTTTACATTTGTCCACAACAAGTAGCCGTTTAAAATCTGAAATAACAATTCCAGACTGGTGAAAGATTTACTCTTTTTTAAGGGATCTGTTAAACATGTTAGCAAGACAGTCTAAATCGATTTGTGATAATTCAGTATAAACCATTTAGACAGTTCATGTACACACTGAATCACTTGGAGCGGCAAAACTATAATGAGATACAAACAAAGTCCCTTTCAAGGAAAGTCTGTTCACTCGGGCGGCCATATTTGCAATGCCTCCGGGCAGCTCAAACAAGACCAAGTCCTATCTAAATGAATGGGGGAATCCTGAAATATCAAAAACTGCTCACTGAACTCGCAATTAAATTACATATTTCAAATCAGCAAGAAAATCTGAAATGTACTGTACCATGAATGTTGTTTCTTATGCTCAAATAGCGTTTAAAAAGCTTATTCTTCAGGCTAGACCAGCCAATGCGCATGCACAGTTTTAATGTGCTTATGACCGCATATGTACAGGTGCATCTCAATAAATTAGAATGTCCTGGAAAAGTAATTTCAGTAATTCAACTCAAATTGTGAAACTCGTGTATTAAATAAATTCAATGCACACAGACTGAAGTAGTTTAAGTCTTTGGTTTTTTTAATTGTGATGATTTAGGCTCACATTTAACAAAAACCCACCAATTCACTATCCCAACAAATTAGAATACTTCATAAGACCAATAAAAAAAAACATTTT
>JAFVLL020036933.1:0-11877 GCA_021397915.2 Tor tambroides | reverse complement strand
CAGACATTCGTCACACCGTGGATGTTCCCAAAGCGATGACGTCATCGCAGCATTGAGTAAACCTAGGAAGGGGAACCATGGTTAATTTTCGTAAGGGTGTTTATCAGTCAAACTGTTAATTCAACAGGTATGAAATATAATCAGTAAGAGAAGAATACTGTTTATGAGAGGACAAGGTCTGGACCTTGGCAGGTTAGTGAGAAAATGTATTTATTATTCAGAATTGGAAGGGAAATATATTTATAGGAACATTTCAGCAGCTTAAAGATAATTAATGTTAATGCAGATAATATGTTTCATTGTTTTTTAAAAAATTGCCAGCCCTAAAACGTAGTAATAATCTGCATTCTCATTAAAATCGGTCTGCATGTAGGTGCGCTAAATGCTGACTGGAAACTCCCGAGCCGTAATAAGTAGAACGCGGAAGTAGTTGTGCAAGTAGTCCATTGCGCTATCTCGCTAATTTACCCCGTTTAGTAAAACTGGCCCTATGTAAAGATCATGTTCCGTGAAGATATTTTATAAATTTCATACTATAAATAAATCAAAATTTAATTTTTCATTATAATACGTGTTGCTAAGGACTTCATTTGGACAACTTTAAAGGCGATTTTCTCAATATTTTGATCTTTTTTTTTTTTTTTGCCCCCTTTAGATTCCAGATTTCAAATATTTGTGTCTCAGCCAAATATTGTCCTATCCCAACAAACCATAAATCAATGGAAAGCTTATTTATTCAGCATTCAGGTGATAAATCTTCAAATTAAAAAAAAAAAGACTCTTATGACTGGTTTTGTGGTCCAGGCTCACATTTATATACTATATTTTGTAACATATATGTGAGAATCATAACAGTTTTATTCTAATGTAAAATTAAAAGCCTTTGACTTCATGAGTCAAAATAGCAAATGTTGCATGCCATGGTGAATTGGGGCTGGTGGATTGAACTGGACTGCTAACTCCAAGGTACTTAAGTTCAAATCTCAACAAGGATGATCTATGAACTGGAGAGTTGCTGAGTTCCCCTGTGACCACTGTGCCCTTGACTACATTTAATCTGAAGTGCTTAACCCAAGGTAGCTCCGGGGGGACTCTCTCTGTAGTACGTGTACTGCAGATTACTTATAAAAGTGTCTGTGGAACAAATTACTACATGAATAAGGATATTATCATTATATAAGGATATATTAAATTTAAGGGAACAACCAATAAGACAATATTCTAGTCACACATCTCTACACAAATGTTCCAGTTCCATTGTATTCTAAGTATTTCTGCCGTTGTCATTTAGAGACTCGGGATGCAGCTTCAGTGTTCCAGTCACCCATATTCTACATTCGACCCAGATAGATATGCTTTGAACACATCAGTTGTTGGTGTTCGTCTTATAGTCTTTTGTTCTCCTCTCCTAGAGCGAGTTCCACGCATGAACAACACCCAGCTGGCCTCGACAGGAACACTGCTGTCCAGCAAGCACAATAATTCTGGCTTTCATCCCTCCTTCTCTCACTCCTTCCACAACCTTGCCCAGCTACCTCCATCATACGAGACCGTCATGAAACCAGAGCTCAACCGCTACAGCTCCCTCAAGAGACTAGGTGAGTGTATGTCTGAAAAAGAGAGTGTGTAATTTCAGAACTGCTACTACTCAGAGGGTCTCTGTGAGGGAGTGTAGCATGGAGTCAGCCGCTACTGTTTTAGGAAGGATGCCCTGTGGTATTGGAGAGTTTTTGCATGTTTAATTTTATCAGCATGATTGGGGAAGTAATATTTTAGATGATTATATTCATATTCAATCAGTGCTCGAAAACTATAATTGAAAGAATTTGGAAATTACTATAAACAAAAATTGACTTGCAGTCAAAAATGGCTTTTTTAAAAGGGTTGAGATTAACCTCTATTTATACCTAGCATTACCATACATTTCATATCTGGATACTATCTGCATATTTTAGCCAGATTACATTTTAAGCCCGGTACACACCAAGCCGAAGGTCGGCCGTCAGGTAGTTTTTGTTCGTCGGCCGACTAAGTTTTCTCAGTGTGTTCTGCACCGTCGGCTGAAGTTGGTCCTCGTCGGCTTTTTTTCAGCCGATTCGACATGTTGAATCGGCGTCAGAGCTCGTCGGTCAGTTGGGCCATCTGATCATTCTGATTGGCTGTTCAGCTGGCGAACCAGTGCACGAGAAAAGCGCAGAACGGACGTGCTACATGGCCATCGGGTGTCAAGCGTCAGCTCGGTGTGTCAGGGCAACTTTGGACCCAGACACTGCCAACGTGAGCCGACCCCACAGTCTGCTTTCGTCGCCACTAATTCATCGCCGTCAGCTTGGTGTGTACCGGGCTTTACACATTCAACTTGAGTGTGATTGGATGGTGTGATCTCACTTTTCCACACAAAATGCAAATCTCCACATACATAATACAAAAGAGGTTATGTTAAACTGGAATGGTTATGTTATGTCATGGTCAGTTAAATCTGAATTGAAATGAATTTTATAAACAATGATGGATAATTCAGATTTCTTTCCATCGTGTCATGCTTTTCCTTTGTGAACCCTGTAGTTTGTTTTAATAATTAAATATTTAGATATTGACTAAAGATAACACATTTAGTGTCATGAACTAAAATTGAACAATTTTTACAGCATCTAGTTTAAAATAAATTCATAAATATATACTTGTGCTTTGTTATTAAGATATTATATTAATATATACTTTGTTAATATTAAACTATATGCTTTATTAACATTAAACATTAAGTATAGAAATATAAAAGTTAGCATTAACCACTGTTAATAAATGCTGTAAAAGTATTGTTCATTGTTAGTTCATAAGGCCTAATGCATGAAATGTTAACGAACTGAGCCTAATTGTGAGGTGTTACCATAAAAATCTGCAACGCAGCAATTTAGCAATTATTTTTAGCATTGCAAATTACTGGCATAGCTAAATGTGGAAAACACATTTGCATGTTACACCTTCATTAAATGTGGTTAATATCCATCCCAGACAACTTCCAAATGTGTATTTGGAAATTCAATCACATTGCATCATTTTAATGCGGTCAAGTGCAATCTGATCACCAAAACGTTTGTTAATGACAGGAGTAATGGGTCAAATTTATGAAAGATACTAATTTTCATATTTCCTTACTACAGAGAAAAACTTGGAGGAATATTCTGGATATTATACCTCTAAACGAAGGCCAGATAATGCTCCTCCCAGCTTTCACTCCTCCCAGCACCACCTTCCCTGGGGTGGTGACTTCACACTGAGTGCCCGGGGTACCCTCCCGTTAAACACGTCCCGCACACGTATCCACGTGCCCACTTCCACCCCCAACCCCTACCCTCTACCCCAGACGCAGTACAACCCCACGTTCGACACGATGAGTAAACCACCTCGCCGGGTGATGTCCCAAGACCAGCTTCTGGCGCTGGGGGAGGGGAACACTCTCTCACGCCTCTCCAAGAACCAGCAGCATCAGTACTACAAACCCATGACCACCAGCAAGAGCTCCAACACCCAGACTTTACGCAAGTCTCATGAACGCCTCCTGGTCTCTCCGGACCGCCTGGAGGAGCGAATGATGGGTGATTACGGCGGGATGGTGCCCACCATGTCCCGTCTCACGCACCACCAGAAAGCGCAATCCCAGCAGAACGTGTGTGTGACGCCCTCGCTCGACCGCCATCACATGATCAAAATGAATTCGCACCCTACCTCCGGCCGCGAGCAAGACCACACGGTTGCCACCATGTCCTCCGGCCATGGGGCCGGGACTTCGGGATGGGGGGAGGTCCACAGCTCCGGAGGAGGACCCGGAGTGATGCCGCACAGCGCTCGCCGGATGGCCTTCGCCACGAAACGCCAGAACACTATCGAACAGCTGCATTTCCTTCCCGGAGGAGGTGGGGGAGGGGGCGCAGGCGGTGGAGGTCAGGCGCTGAGGACGGGGAGCAAGAACGAAGTAACCGTGTGAGCGCAAAAAGAAAGATGATAAGGAGACGATGGATAGATGAGGTGTGATTGCGCAAACCGAAGGGAAGGAAGACGGTGGAGTGTAAAGAAGGCTGAAGAACAGAAAGGAGGAAGGAAATAAGAAAGGGGTCAGAAATCAGGCCCAAATGAATGGAATACACAGTGTATTGCTATTGAGAGAAGGAGGGATGTAAAAACCATAGCATAAGTGATTCTGTTGCTCCCTAAATTCCCAAATTCTCCATAAATAGAAATGTGAAGAAGGGCCCAGGTCTCCTCTGACCTGTGAGTAGCATATAGTGTCTCGATGGCACAATTTAGACATGATCTGAGGAGATGCAAAAAGGAAAAGGTTCATTACTAGAATAGGCCAAGTTTTCTCTATTTAGTACATTCCAGCTGATGTAAAAGCCAATTGGTTTAGGGGTTCATTTGTTTTTCCTGAATCCAATGATGCAGTCGACCTTGCCTCCAAATGTTTGGTTTCATTCAATGCAAAGTGTTATTCTCAAAGAGGTGTATCACAATCATCATTAAAATAAGGGAACAATGAGATAAACTGGATGAAACTGACAAGTGTCCAATAGTACACTGAATTACCTCACGGAAACTATGATTTGACCTGTCTCAAATCAGATCTGACTTGACTTGGGAATGGATTATTGTGCACGTTAAGCAGTTTGCCATCAAGTGAACAGTGAAAACATTGGTAATTCATCAAAGAGAAGAACTCGAGGACTTGAAAAACGTCACTCGTTTTGTGACCTGACTCTTTAGTCTGCACTGTTAATATTAGTCCAAATGCCATCAGCCATATTAGAGCTTATTCATATGGAGTATAATGGAGGAAAACATCTTCATTGGAAGACGGGTGTTATACTGATGATCAGAGATTTTTAGCCTCTTATACTGAGACTGTGAATCAAAGCTGACATGAATACTTGTCAGTTTGGTTTTTTTGCATTGTGGATAAAATTTTGGCTGTTTTATAATATGATCAAAAGGCTGTCAGATTGATGGGGAAATCAAGTCTGAACTAAAATGCTTGAGCAGACAGACGTTTGGAAACTGAATTCAGCCATTTAAATCTGATAGAAGTCATGCCTCTTTCTTGCATGTTTGACCAATCAGAGAACAGCTTCGTATGACGTCCTGGAGTCATTACGGTTGTTCTGTTATTTATAAGCGTTAAGAGCTGAGATTTAATCATGGGCATGCAGTAATGTCAAATAAGACAGCATACTCTTCACACTTAATTTGCTACTCAAGCTGTTGTAATGAGGGGGAAAGGGGAAAGGGTTGGTTATACAATGGACAATTTAATCCAAGGGCTATTCTGAAACTTCTTCATTTGTGTCTGTGCTTCCGTGTTCTGACGGCTTTTTATCTTTTCCCGTGACACGGCTGTGCGGAACATAGAGGCTACGTGCCCATGAGTGTACAAAACAGAAAAATAGAACAAAATCTGCTTCAAACACTCTGTGTCACTCTAGGATGCATTATTATCTAACCGATGAGTTAGGATTTAGGATTAAAAGGTGTCTTGTTTATCTATACTATATTCAAGAAAAATGTCTTTTTGTTAGCAATTTCTGTGTTTTTCAGCTGTCTCCACATCAGATGGACACTGTTGTGGTGGAATGTCTGAGAACGACCTGGCTGAGCAAGATTATTGGGCCATAATATAGTATTTTAGATCACTCTGCAATGTTTAAGCTTTTATTAACTTTAACTCAATTTAAACACGTTGAAAAAAAGGTAAAAAAAAAAAAAATTTGAATTAAATCCCGAATGTTCAAATATGTACACATGCCAATTTATGTGCATATATATATATAAATATATAGTCATCAATATTATTCATATTCTTGATTACAAACATTTTGTTTTGTTTTTTTTCTCTGTGACTTTAGAAATTGTTTTTATTCCTGTTTTCTGTTTATATTTGAGTTTCTAGTGGATTCTAACCTTTGTAACTTGACAAAAAAGCAGATGCAATCATAGTGAAAAGACAAAACGCATGAAGATGTCAAAGCCAGTGTTGATGATGTCATATTGCTGACTTCTGATGTCAAGGTGTGTATGTGTCCAGTTTGTGTGTCGGTATTTGTGTGCTTGTGTGTATTTCAGTGTCTGTTTTGGAATGCTTTATCTCGCATTTTATCTGACTTTTGCTTTATGTGAAGTCAGAGAATGTGCATTTCAGAAAACCCAAAATATAATTTTATTTTTAAGTGAGTGTCTCTTTGAATGCAAAATAATAATAATAATAATAATAAAAATAAATTAAAAAAAATCCTTTTCCATTGCTGCATTCACCAAAGTTATGGAAAACAAAATAACCACAAGAGTATTTAGTGTCTTTTTTTTTTTAAGATATAAATATGTTTTATTTATTTTATTTTATTTTTTTCATGAGATACATAAACCTTGTTGTAAATTTTCTGGGGGAAAATGCCAAAATGCCATGCATAAAATATTTACAGCAAAAACTTTAATTATTATTATTTTTAAATAAAATTCTCACCATTAAGAAAGACATTTCCTGGAGATTGATGTGTCCTTGTGTACTTTTTCTCATGAATTATTAAATATATTGGTTGGTTTACATGTTTTTGGGATGTTTACATCCCAATGTATTATGTGCTGAGTATTTTGATCTTTAGATTAATTATTTGTTTACATTGGGTAAAACAGCCAGTGGTCTGTTAAACAGATGCAACACATTTAGCTACTTTTGACAGCTATATGATTTAGGATCAATTTGGATTAGAATGTGTGGATGGGTTATGTTAACAATGAAAGAGAGAATACTGTAGTGGCTGATGTATTGTCTAAAGGTTCAAAGTGGGTTCCGCACATTTACATAGACCTACCATAAATCTCAGCTTTTCATTCACTTGCACTCATTCATCTTTTTAATTTTCTTTATATTTAGTGGTCTAAAATATTGTTTAATCCTAGCTTTTTTATTTCTATTGCTATGGTGTAGGCTACATTATATTTTTATTTGACATCAAGTCCTTTTTTCTGCAGTATAATGTTCTGTTTTATTGCATTCATTGATCCAAAACGGGCCGTTCGTAAATGGTTCCTGAGGGAGACGGACGAGGCATCACCGGCATTCGCCATTTTGAGGGGCAGGGTGGGCGAGGACCTTATGTTCGGGTAGGTTGGTGGGGGGGGAGACGGCGGCATGTTGGTAAAATGGCTTCAGAGAGGTGCTGTGCCCTGCATCCTTTCCAAAATATATGTGCCGTCTAAAAATGCTGCGCGCCGCGCGTTCTCTCTCTCTCTCTCTGTCGTTCTCTCGCAACGTGAATTAATTGTTGTAATTAATTTGGCTCGCATATGCGCGGAACAGCTGTTCCAACTGGCTATTTTGTATCAGTCAACGCGCAGTGCGAGAGAGATGAAATGTAATGTTTTTGAGTCTCGCGCGGGAAGCTCGAGAAATGTGCGTTTTGAGAATGTGTTACTACGTCACACAGCAGTGGAATATTTAGAACGCGCCGCGCGCCATTTATTTTTGTTTTTGGCGCTTTTAGACACTGGTTTACTAAACCCCGCAACATTACGACGAATACCGTCAAATACAAGGTTTGGGGTGTTTTACTTAAAGTAAGTTACGCACCATGTCCCTGTCATCCTACCTCAATAAACTCACATTATAGAATGAAACCATGAATGAAAAAGCCTTTCTTTGACCCCACTTCATCTCACACTGGTTTCAGTGCGCTAAGCAGGATAATGTCGGACGTTTTAACATGTAACACCACCCGGAACTTGTATCACTGCCCGGAAACGACCACTGTGAGGCGAACAGAAGTACCCAAGGAAGACGGGGGCACTAAAATTTGACACGGGGCGGAAAATATTTGGCCGATCATAATCCGCAAAAAAATTCAGCGGAAAACAGACTGGAAGGGCAGTTTCGGTCGAAATCTTAGGATGAGAACGATCTCGCGTGAGGTTGAGCGTTAGCGAGCGTAGCCAGCGGAAATTGGGGTTTGTTTAACGGATCGAAAGCGATGGAGAGGCCTGCGAGAGTGTTTTTCCACGGGATGAGGAAAAATGACCTGCTAACCTGAAATCGGAAACCGCCTTTGTGCACATCTACGCTTTCGGCGCCCTTTTTAGCTTTATTATTTTTACGCATTGCTCTTCGAGAGGACTTTCTCCGTTCACGAGCAGGTGGGATATCAAAGCTTTTGAATGCATTCTGTTGCAATGTAAAAGGGTACGACGTCTTTATTTAGCTAGCTAAGAGGCTAGCAGAGTGAAGTGGGTTTATAGGCTGAATTCATCTGACGGGCTGTCTGCACTCACAGTCACTTTCTTGTTTATGTTTCTGTTTTTTTGTCATGTTGTTAGCCTCTACGCAACGAGTAGCATACGCACATTTAAGCTAAATTAGTGCATGATAACGCCAAGTTGTTTGTACTTTTAACAGCTCTGATTTTGATGTAATTTTTTATTTTGAAACTTTTTGCTGTGCCATAGAGGGATGTGATTGAAAAAGGGAATTCGGCTCTCCCCTCTCCCTCATCCCCCTTCACAGTCCACACAACCATCCCGGAGAACAATCGGCGCTTTTCTTTCAACCTGCAAAGGCTTTGGTAAGTTTTCAGTTATACAATGGAATTTAATTGTAGTTGCGTGGATATTTTGTCCTTTGTCTGTGATGTGCCATCATTTGATTTTCTTTGCTGAGCTCTTGATTTTCATCCCCCCCCCCCCCCCAATTATTGATTGTTTTTCCATGCATGTTCTCTTACTGGAGTTATTGGTATTAGAATGACGAGTGTTTTTAGTTGCATTTCAGTTACGTTTTCAGTTACATTCTTTATAACTTTGACAAGTTTTTCTTTATATTTACGTTAAAAATATATATTTATTCAAGGTTAATTTCATGTAAATGGCAGCCATTTGTTTGTTTGCTTAATACATATATTGCTGTACTAGTGTTGCTGTACTAGTGTGAATTTGGTCACCTTCGTTTACATTGAGTAAAACAACCATTGGTATTTTTAAGTAGTGTCAGTTCAGTTACTTTTGACTAATATAGGGATTTGATTTGTGCAGATATAAGCATTTGATATTGACAGGTTTAAGGACTATATACCAGTTTGTATTGGAATGTGTGGATGACTGTTTCAACTGTTTTGGCTGGTGTGGTTTTACCTCAGTGTTTATTTATCTACCTGTGTTTAGAAATCAATTCAAGGTAAATTGGGTCACTATTGACAGTCATTTATTTGTTTATTTAATAAATTACTTGCTGTGCAAGTTTGGGTGTTTTTTTTTTTACATTTAGTAAACAACCAGTGGTCATTTAAATAGTTTCAGTTGAGTTGGGCTACTTTTGACATATAATATCTATCAAAATCAAGTCCTTATTATAATTTCTAAGGACCACTTTGTTTGGAATGTATGAATGTGGACAGTTTATTTATTAATTTATTATGATTGTTATTTGCTTAGTTCTTAATTATGTATATTATGAAAAATAGGCTACTTATGTAGTTACTTAGAATAAATTTTGCTTGTGTCATAACAAAGCTTTCATATCTGACAACGGGATGCACAGTTCATCTCAGACCTAGATACACCTGATAACTTCAAACTGATTTTAACCTGGTAACGTGTTATTTTGGCTCAGACATTAGGCATTATTGTTATTAGTATTACTATACTGTAGTGTTGTTGTAATACTACGTTTTTACCAGTGAAATTTCATGTTATTTAATACCAATTTTGATACCACAGCAAAAAAAGAATATACTGTTCTTACATTGCATGTTATATGCTAACATTCCTTTATTTAACTAAATATTAAAAGTTTCATTTTTATTTTTAGATATGCATGAACTTGTGACTAATTTGGTGACGTTTGTTTACACTGAGTAAAACAACTAGTGGTCTTTTAAATAGTTGCAGCTCATTTCCTTTTGAAAGCTATAAGGACTTCTAAGGACTAATTTAGATTTTTTTCAGGATTCCTTGAATAGAAAGTTCAAAAGAATGTAATAACTTACAAAAGTGTAAAATTTATGCTTTCTGTTTACACTGAGTAAAAGAACCAGTGGTCTTTTAAACAGTTGTAGCTCAGTTACCTTACATTCCTTATAGGAATGTGTGAATGAATGTGAATCGTTTATATTAACGAATGTGCTTTTATATGCTTGTTTCTTCAGTTACAGTCTGCATGTTATCCATGAATAATGTTTGCATGTCATAGCAGTGCTATTTGGCAACATAGCTGGAGTTATTAGCTTCATACTAATTTTTAAAATTGTGAAAAAAAATTGGATCTTAGATGTCAGCTGTTTATGGTTTGTTTTCTGTCAATATTATTTTAAGGTAAATTAAAATGCAGAAGTTGATACCAGTGCCAGTGAAATTCTATGTTATTCCATGCCTTTCAATACCACAGGAAAACAATATTGAACTATTGAAAAATAACATTGAACATGCTTCTGTATATAAGTAGTTAATAAAGTTAAATATTAATGAGTATATTTAAACATTACATTGAAACAATGGTTATGCAATGGTTATCTTTGTGTCTTTAGGATTTTTTGTGGTAGATAGTGATGTTTTGTGAATTGTGTTAGAAAGTTATGCTTTGCATTTGGTTTGTGAGTCATTGCTTCTCATGTCTTGTTTGTACAAATCTCTTGATATTATTTTGAAATATTTGTCCTTTGATTAAAAATCTTCTTACTGTTTTTGATCTCTCTTTTCTTTAAATCAGGACTGACAGGGTGCCCACGGCAGAGAGGAGGAAGAACTACTTGGTCATACCACTGTGCTGTGTTTGTGGTCTTCCAGCTGAGGTGTTCTAGACAGAGGTTGGATACACCCTGTGGACTATCTGACCTTTCACCTTTTCACTCCAACTTGGAACAATTGAAAAAAAAAGTTGCTCACCAGAATTTTCTCGTTAAATGAAGACAGTACTGAGGATATCAAAAAGTGGGACCATATTATTCAGAAGTTGTCAAAGGAATACACCAATATCAAGAAAGAAAGACATTCCCTCGTTGCTTCAGTTTTAAGTGGCTTTCAACACTAAATGGTTTGCTTTTTAGTGAAACACATTTTGTGAAGCAAATTTTCATATGATATTAGTAGACATGTTTTTACTGTTTCAACTGTAGATATAGTAATTTTGAAAGACTAATGCAGACCTGTGTTTATTGCATGATATTGTAAACAACCTTTACCCTTATTTTATATTTATAGATGATTATTTAATCCAAGACTTCCAGAGTTTTATCACATGTAGTGGCCCACTACTAGAGCCAAAACTCTGTGTGTTTGGGATGGATGGTCATAACATCAGACAAATTACTCCCACACAGGCATTTCTTTGTAAAAACTGGAGCTGCTAGCAGATTACTTTAAAGGTTTATATTGATTATTAGTGGCCCTAGTGCCAGATTTTTTTTCTGCACATCTTTTAGGTTAGATTACATTGTCCACTTTACTGCAGTAACAAGTGAATAGGAACAAAAACAATCCTAGTAACGCCCCTCAACAGTGAGAGGGAGATGTTCCAGTTTGGAAAGTACCCTATGGACATTTTAGAAATGCTCAGTGGACACCAGGCTCACCAGTTCAAAGGACTGGGGCTGGAAAGACAACTGCAGCACCAACAACAGGTCCAACTTCAGCACCAGCAGCAGCTTCAACAGCAGCAGCAACAACAGAGTGAGGCATCTGGTGGCCTCCTGTCTGGTCTTGGCCTCGGCTCCCTTCAAGGATCTAGAAGTAATGCATTTGCGGATTCTTCATCCTTATTTGCCAAAATGAGTGCACCCCCTCCACCTCTTCCACAACAAACTCAATCCTCATCTTCACAAAGCACACGTAAATCAAGCAAGATGA